>CP125976.1:49080368-49196667 GCA_030063025.1 Avena longiglumis | reverse complement strand
ACCAACAACCCAGCCGGGTTTTGGGTTATCTCATACTATCTCAGAATCGATTAGTAAGTGCGCAACTATAACGGAATGGATAACTAAAATGACCCACTGCTTATTTTTATCGTGATGATTATTTAAACCGACTAGTAAATCTGCAACGATAATCGAATAAATAAAGCGCCAACCGTGTGAGTTCCTCGGTTGACTTCTCGTTGGTCTCGAGAAACGCCAGATGGGTTTGGTAATAGCTTCAGTTGATCCGGTTAGGTCATTCTTATCCTCTCTCGATATCCGCTAGTTGTATCGAGTCTCTATATGTTGTTGAGTGCATCCGCCGCTCGATCCACCATACCTATGTAGGGCGAGGACCGAATTCCACCCTCGCTGTAATCGCCTCGATCGACGCCTCTTCTTTTCCTTCGCCCTTTGCTCGGCACCCCTTTGTTAAGGTGTTTTGAGATCGTCAGATTGAGTGGTTACCTTCCTTGGCTCGCAGGATATGGACGCCATCGTTATTCTTCGGGCTCTTAGCCCCATTTGCTTCTTGTCCGTAGCCTGACGCTCGACCGCTTTTCAAGGTGACTTGGATCTTGTATATTATATCCGTATTCTTGGCTCTTTGAGTTGTATATATATCTATTCGTGGGTCCCATCGAGGACTGTGTAATGTTATTACTGCTTTCCACCCGACGAAGTGCCCTAGGGCACCTTTGAATCGTTTCTATGCGGGTTTGGTGAATTTCGCCCAAACTTGCATAGGTCCGATTCTGAGGGTGTTACAGCCATCCACCCCCTTGGGTTTCCTCCCTCCTCCTATAAAAGGCACCCCTCTCCACACTTCTCACTCACACCTCCTCGTGAAGGATCTCTCTCCCCCTCTAGAATTTATCCCCCATGGTCTCGGACTAGCGAGATACATGTTCCCGGTGGCTATTTGGCAAGAAAGAGTTGTGCTTCCACGCATCGGAGCGAGGAGGCGGAGGTTGCTCAGTGCCTCAACGTGTGTGCGAGCACGAATCACCGCTGGCGATTTGCGGGCGCTAGGACTTCCTCTCGATCTTGAGATCGGCAAGAGATCGTCTACATCAACCACGAGTTGAACTCGTTAAGCTTTGTCGGTCTTCAAGGGTATGTTCTCTACGCATATACATCCGCCCGTTGTTTGTATCTAATAGATAGATCTTGGTACATAGTTCACATCATAGGAAATTTTTTGTTTTCTATGCTGCGAACCCTACAGTGGTATCAGAGCCGGATCTATATGTAGATGCTTTACACGGGTAGTACACATATGAGTACGTGGGCGATGATGATCATGTTGTTGCTCCTTAGTTGTAATTTTGGATATTGGTGGCATAGTGGGATGAAGCGGCCCGGACAAACTTTACATGTCCTCGCACATGAGACCTGTTCCACGCTTGACATGCAACTAGTTTGCATAAGTGGCTAGCGGGTGTCTGTCTCTCCTACTATAGTCAATATCTATTTTGCAACGAGTTGTCAACAATTTGGTTATCCTCGTTGTGGTTCATGTTCGTAGGTAAGAACGGTTCTATCTCTAAAGCCCTAAGCCACGTAAAACTTGCAATGGATAAATTAGAGGCGTCTAGTTCAGATTGTTGCTGGGCTAGTGTTATGATATGGTAATGTTGTAAGTAGAAGTATGGGATGATACTCTTACAACATACATAAACGTGTAATCTCCATAGACCTTGGACTTACACATATAGGTATGATAGTTATCATAGCACGATGCACATGATAGAGATCATATGCGGGAACCATATCATTTCACTAATAAACATGTGATGTTTGATAGCATCTTATATTGCTTGTTTAGCGCTTTGTTAGCATAATAACATGATCCCTCATTTAAATATCAAGATAAGAATGTGTTCTTTCTTTAGTATGCACCGATTATATTTTCGTCGCTCCAAGACATCACGTGATGATTGGGTGTTCCTGGATCCACGACCATATTTCGGGTGTAAAACAGTTACACACGCGAATACTAAGGTTCTAACTTGGTGAGCCTAGCATGTAAAGACATGGCCTCGGAACACGGACCGAAAGGTTAAGCATGAGTCATATAGTAGATATGATGCCCATTTGATGCTCGCCTTTGAAGCTATACCGACTCACGTGATGATCGGACTTGGTATAGTGGATTTGGTTCATGTAATCACCAAAAAGGCACGAGGGATGTCGTTTCTGAGTGGGAGTTCATTCGTAATATGGATTAGTTAAACTCAATCTATCATACACTTAGTCTAAACTTTACAAATTCTGTTGTAGATGGCACCACCTGCTTTTAATTTCAATGTGTTCATGGAGAAAGAGAAACTTGCAACGAACGGTAGCAACTTTACCGAATGGGCCATGAATTTGAGGATTCTCCTCTCTGCTGCACAAAAGCAATACGTGCTAGAAGCGCCACTAGGCCCCCCACCTTTTGAGGATGCCCCTGACGAGGAGAAGAATGTCTATCAGACTCGTCAGGAGGACCACAACTTAGTTCATTGCGGCATATTGTATGGGCTAGAGCCGGAACTTCGGAAGCGTTTCGAAAACAGCAATGCTTTTGATACAATGGGTGAGTTGAAAATGATTTTCACACATGTCTTGTAGAGAGCTACAACGCTTGTAAAAGTTCTTTAGTCAAGATGATGGAAGAGCACAGCTCCGTTAGTGAGCATGTACTCAAGATGTAGGGTTACGCCGATAAGCTTGTGTCCTTGGGAATAACGATTCCCATTGACTTAGGCATCCATCGTGTTCTGCAGTCTCTGTCACCTAGCTATAAGAGCTTAGTGATGAACTATAATACGCAAGGCATGAAGAAGTCTCCCCGAGCTTCATCAATGCTTAAAACCGCAGTGGAGATCAAAAGGAACATCAAGTGTTGATGATCAATAGGAACACCGGTTTCAAGAAAGACAAGAAGGGAAGCGGAAGGTAAGGGCGGCAAGTCGGTTGTCGTGCGAAAAGAAACCCCGAGTTGGACCTAAGTCCGATACCGAAGTGCTACTATTGTAAGGGATCGCCATCGAAGCAAATCGCCCCAAGTATTTTGGTATAAAAAGGCCGGGCAAGGCAAACAAAGGTATATATGATATACATGTTATTGATGTGTACTTGACTAGTGCTCGCAGTAGCACCAGGTATTTGATACCGTCGCTAATATTTGTAACTCGAATCGGGGAGCTCTGGAACAAGCGACCGCTAGCAAGGGTGAGGTCAAGATGCGTGTCGCAATGGATCAAGTTGATGTGATCGCCATTTAACGCTGCCTATCCATTTGCCGTCGGGATTAGTTATAAACTTGAATAATTGTTATCTAGTGCCTACACTAAGCATGAACATTGTATCTGGATCGTGTTTGATGCGAAGTGGTTATTCATTTAAATCCGAGAACAATGGTTGTTCTATTTATATGAATGAAATCTTTTATGGTCATGCACCGATGATGAATGGTTTATTTCTATTAGATCTCGATGATAATGTTACACATATTCATAATGTTGATGCTAAAAGGATTAAACTTAATGATGATATATCCGCATATATGTGGCACTGCCTTCTAGGTCATATTGGCGTTAAACGCATGAAGAGGCTCCATTCAGATGGACTTTTGGAATCACTTGATTTTGAATCATTTGATACATGTGAGCCATGCCTTATGGTCAAGATGACTAGAACGCCGCTTCCGTTCAATGGAACGGCATGATTTATTGGAAATCATACATTCGATGTATGTGGTCCAATGAGTGTGTCATGAGGTGGATATCGTTATTTTGTTACTTACACGATGATTTGAGTAGATACGGTTATATATACTTGATGAAACACAAGTCTGAAACCTTTGAAAAGTTCAAGGAATTTCAGAATAAAGTGGAAAATCATCGTAATAGAAAGATCAAATTTCTATGGTCCGACCGTGGAGGTGAGTATCTAAGTTACGAGTTTAGCACTCACATGAAAGAGTGTGGAATTGTTTCACAACTCACGCCTGCCGGAACACCACAGCGAAATGGTGTGTCGGAACGTCGTAATCGTACGTCATTAGATATGGTTCGATCTATGATGTCTCTAACGGACTTGCCGTTGTCATTTTGGGGTTATGCACTAGAAACTGCTGCATTCACTTTAAATCGGGCACCATCTAAATCCATTGAAAAGACACCTTATGAATTGTGATTTGGAAACAAACCTAAGCTATCATTTCTTAAAGTTTGGGGATGCGATGTTTATGTGAAGAAACTTCAACCGGATAAACTCGAACCCAAAGCGAAAAAATGCGTCTTCATAGGATACCCTAAGGAAACTATTGGGTATTCCTTTTCTATCACATATCCGAGGGCAAGGTTTTTGTTGCCAAGAATGGATCCTTTCTAGAGAAAGAGTTTCTCGCGAAAGGTGTGAGTAGTCGGAAGGTAGAACTCGAAGAGGTTATTGAACCTTCTCTTCAAAGTATGGCGAGTAGCATGGAAGTTGTTACGGAGTTGGCTTCAATTGCTGAAGAAGGAACTAATGATAATGATCATGAAACTCCGAAGAGAGTACTACGGAACCTCGCAGTCTAGCAGACGCAGCCCCGAGTCAGACGGAAATCATCATGAATTTCATGGTTGATGAAAATGATGACCTGCGATGTATGAAGAAGCGATGATGAGCCGGATTCCAACAAATGGTTAGAAGCCATGAAATCCGAGATGGAATCCATGTATGAAAATCAAGTTTGGAACTTGGTGGAATTACCTCACGACCGAAAGGCCTTGGAGAACAAATGGATTTTCAAAAGGAAAACTGATTTGATGATAATGTGACCGCTATAAGCTCGACTTGTCGCAAAGGGTTTCGACAAATTCAAGGAGTTGACTACGATGAGACATTCTCTCGTAGCGATGCTAAAGTCTTAGGATTATGTTAGCAATTGCATATTTCGATTATGAGATATGGCGATGGATGTCAAAACCGCGTTTCTCAATGGTAATATTGAAGAAGAGTTGTATATGATACAACCAAAGGGTTTTGTCGATCCTAAGGATGCTAACAAGGTGTGCAAGCTTCAATGATCCATCTATGGATTGAACCAAGCATCACGAAGTTGGAATCTCCGCTTTGATGAGGTGATCAAAGAGTTTGGATTTGTCCAAACTTATGGAGAAGCTTGTATTTACAAGAAAGTGAGTGGAGCAATGTGGCATTTCGATATTATATGTGGATGACATATTAATGATCGGAATGATATAGATCTTTAAACAAAGGTTAAAAGTTATCTAAACAAGAAATTTTCAATGAAGGACCTAGGTGAGCGTCATACATATTAGGCATAAAGATCTATAGAGATAGTTCTAGGCGCCTAATAGGGCTATCGCAAAGTACATACCTTGATAAGATTTTAAAGAAGTTTAAAATGGACGGAAGTAAGAAGGGTTCTTACCTATGTTGCAAGGCAAGACATTGAGTAAGACTCAAAGTCCTCATGGAAGAAAGAGAGATAATGGACAAGGTCCCTATGCTTCACCATAGGCTCTATAATGTACGCCATGCTATGTACAAGACCGGATGTGGCACATGCTATTAGTTTGACTAGTAGGTACCAATCGGATCCGTGTTCTAACATCGGATAATGGTCAAGAATATCCTTAAGTACTTACGAAGAACTAAGGATATGTTTCTTGTATACGAGGTGAAGAAGAGCTCGTCTCTAAGTGTTATGTCGACGCTAGCTTTGACACCGATCCGGTATGACTTAAGTCTCAATCGATACGTATTTCTCATGAATGGCGGATGTTAGTTGGAGGATCTCCAAACAACCTGGTGGCGGATCAACAACGAGGCCGAGTATGTTGCTTTGCTGCTCGCTCGAGCGCTTTGATGAAGGAGTTCATATCCGAACTAGGAGTGGTTGCAAACGCGTTGGATCCAATGGTGATCTATTGTGACAACAATGGTGCCATTGCCAATGCCAAAGAGCCAAGGTCTCACAAGCATTCCAAGCATATTAAGCGCGGTTCACTCCCATCCGCGAGCATGTCAAGGATGGAGATATAAAGATTTAGAAGTACATACGGATCTCAATGTAGCAGATCCGTTGACTAAAACTCTCCCTAGAGCAAAACATGATCAACACCAGAACTCGATGGTTGTTAGATTTATCACTATGTAACTAGATTATTGTCTCTAGTGCAAGTGGGAGACTGAAGGGAATATGCCCCGAGAGGCAATAATAAAGTGTTTATTATGTGTATTCCAAGTATATGATACATGTTTATTTTGCATGCTATAATTGTATTAATACGGAAACATTAATACATGTGTGTTTAATAAACAAACAGAAAGTTCCTAGTTATGCCTCTCTCATAGACTAGCTCGTTGATTGACAAGATGATCAAGGTTTCCTGATCATGGACATTGGATGTTGTTAATAACGGGTTCACAACAATTAGTGTAATGGTGTGATGAACATTCATCCGAAGTATAGCATTACGATCAAAGTCATTGAGTTTATATTGCTATAACAACTTACGAAGTGATCCTAATCCTTAGACCATGAGATCAGGTCAATCACTAACACCTGAAGAGTTTCTTGATAACATCAAACGTCACACCGTAACAGGGTGATTATAAAGATGGATTTAGAACTAATAAAGTGTTATGTTGAGGCTCATGGATCGAGAGTTGAATTTGTTCATCCCGATGACGGATAGATATACTCTGGGCCCTCTCGGTGATATCACATTGATTAGCTTGCAAGCAAGTGATTTGATCACTAGAATGTTATATCACGGGAACGAGAAAAGAGTGCATGTCAGTAATGAGATCAAACTAGATATGGATATACCGATGATCGAATCTCGGACATGTAATATATCGTGAAACAAAGGGATTAAGATACTAGCGTAAAAAGGTTCCGACGATCACAAGAAAGTCATCGTTGAATGTGTGGGAGTTAGTATGGGTCTCGGATCCCGCTCGATTATTGATCCGAGAGGGTCTCGATCATGTCCGCATTATTCACGAACCGTAGGATGACACACTTAAGACACACCGACATCCAATTGGAGCAAAAGTTTCATGCGAAAGAATGAACAAGCGCGAATTTATTTCACTAGATCAAACAAAGTTTTTGGGTGAAATTGCATAAAGTGGTTATGCATGTGAAATAGAATTCTAGCAAGGGGTTATTTGTGAATGTTTGTCATTAAAGTAATTGACAAAATTCTGAATAAAATAAAAGAGTTTTATTTAATGAGAGTTTGCATTAAATTTGGTGGAAATTTATGAAGGGTTTCGCGGCATAGTAAATCAAATTTTCTACGGATGCGAACAGAGGA
The DNA here is from genome assembly GCA_030063025.1 of Avena longiglumis. Lineage (NCBI taxonomy): Eukaryota > Viridiplantae > Streptophyta > Magnoliopsida > Poales > Poaceae > Avena > Avena longiglumis. The sequence goes on along the minus strand of CP125976.1, from coordinate 49,189,339 downwards.
AAGCCAAGATCTAATATAGGAGATGCAAACAACAAGAGAGATTGGATTAGGTCTTCATACCCTTGAAGATTCGCACAGCGGAACGTTCGTCAGAACATGGGTGATGTAGTCGTACTCGCTTCTCCTCCTCGCGATCCGATCCGATCTAGCACCGCAAGTGGCGATGCCTCTGCGAGATGCACACGTGCAGCACCTCGACGTCTCCTCCTTCCTTGGTCCAGCAAGTATGGTGGAGAGATGGATTGGATCTACAACGCGACGGCGCGGTGCAAGTGGTGGAGAGTTTACTGCAGGCTGCCACACGCAATCTGGAGGAGAGAGAGAGAGGGCAGGCGACTAGGCTTGAGGAAGGTGTGTGTGGGGTGCACCCCAGCCTCTATATATAGAGGGTGGGCGCCCTAGCCCTCCCCAAGCCTAGGCCCGGCCAAGGAGGAGGGATGGGGCAAGGAACCCCTTCTAGAAGCTCCAAACTAGGGTTTCCCTTGTTTGGCCGGTGGGGCCTATGGGGCCTTTGGCCTCGCCCAATGCGACATGTGGCACTCCCTCATAGGACCATGCCCCTCCAGACAGGTGGGACCATGTTGGCCCTTCCGAAGGTTCTAGAAGCTTAGATACAATAGATTAACTTAACAATTCAACTCCAAAAGCTGCATCGCCTTTATATGAATCTTATTCTTTGGACCATTAGAACCTTCTCGTGATGTCCGGATCCCATCCGAGACTCCAAACAAAAACTCATAAACCAATTATCCAATCTATCCTAGCGTCGAGACACGTTAAGTGTGTGACCCTTGAGTTCGAGAATATGCGGACATGATCTTCTATCAATAATCAACAACGGGTCTCAAAACCCATATTGACTCCGGACATTCATCGATGATCATATCGGATGAACCACGATGCGGATTAAATCAATCCCATATATATATTCCTTCGTCGCGATATTTTACTTGCCCGAGATTTGATCGCTTCCGATGCCATACCTAGTTCAATCTCGTTCACGGCAAGTACTTTACTCGTTCCATAATCCGATATCACTTTGTGATTAACTCCTTAACCACATGCTTAAGCGTTGTTGATATCGACACCGAGGGTCCAAGTATATCTCCCGACTTGGGAGGACAAATCCCATCTCGATACATACAACCCAACAGATACTTTTCGATCACCTGAGAGACACCTTTATGATCACCCTCTCATAGGATGACGTTTGATGACCTCAAAGCTTTCTTCCGATACCAGGGAGTTGTATTATCTCATGGTCTAAAGAATACAATATTTGACATAAGAAAAGCTTCGCAAAGATGAACACGATGACACGATCTAATTGCTTCGCTTAGTTTGGGTCTGTCCATCATATCATTCTCCCAATAATATGATCTCATTATTAATCGACAACTCATGTCCATGGTTAGGAAACCTTAACCATCATTAATCAATGATCTAGTCCATATAGGAGTACTAGGGACACAGTGTTGTTCACAAACCACACAAGTATTAAAGTTTCCGCTTAATACAATTCTAGCATGGAATATAAACATTATCATGAACAAGAATTATAATAATAACATCTTTATTATTGCCTCTAGGGCATAATTCCAACAATTTAATGGTATGTTTGAGTGGGATTTTGAGTGGAGGGATATGAATGGATTTTTGTGAGTGGAGTGTCCACCCACATGAAGAGGGGCAAGGGCGGCCCCATGCGTCGGCCACCCTTGGGGTTCCTCCTCCTATAAAGGCACCCCTCTCCTCACTTCTCACTCACACCTCCTCGTGAAGGATCTCTCCCTCTAGAATTTATCCCCATGGTCTGGACTAGCGAGATACATGTTCCAAGTGGCTATTCAAGAAGAAAGAGTTATGCTTCCATCGCCTGGGCGAGGAGGCGGAGGTTGCTCAGTGCCTCGAACGTGTGTGCGAGCACGGATGCGCTGCGATTTAGGCGCTAGGACTTCCTCTCGATCTTGAGATCGGCAAGAGATCGTCTACATCAACCACGAGTTGAACTCGTTAAGCTTTGTCGGTCTTCAAGGGTATGTTCTCTACGGATATACATCCGCCCGTTGTTTGTATCTAATAGATAGATCTTGGTACATAGTTCACATCGTAGGAAATTTTTTGTTTTCTATGCTGCGAACCCTACACTTCCTTCCAAGTGGTTCGTCCCCGGCGGGCTGGAGGTGGCCGGCGGCTGCGGCTCTGTTGTGGTGTAGAGGGATAAGGACCTGATTGCGTTTTTCCTGGAAATTTTAGGGCCTTTCTTGATTATTCGCAGGTCCTCGTTTTATTTTCTTGAATATAATGGACCTGCTTATAATTTATACCTACCGTCTGAAATATAATGGCAGCACCGGGGTCTTTTTCTAGACTCCTCCCCTTGTGTTAAAAAAAAAAGGAATTCGTCCAACACTCGACCCGGCCTGTTGCCTGCGGCCTCGTTAAGTTGTACCAACTCCCAGAGTAACATCCAGTGAGTTTAGGCCCAAAAGAGCCTAGTACAGCTGCTTTTTAGAGGACAGAATTAGGTGTAACCTTCAATGTAATGTAGGGCTAGCATCATCCCGTTCAAACCCTGACCCGGTCAGCATCACGTCAGGGTAGCCGAGTCGAGTCAAGTTCAAACATCGAAGCTAGAGTGCGTGTAGGTCACAATGTACTTAGCACAACCCCCATGAATCCTGCCGGTACACACACAGTTGCGCACCCTGCACGTCCCCCCAGCCAACCACTCCAGGAAAAAAGTGCAAAATCCCACGAACGTCGACCGGACGCCGCAACGTGCCCGACGACCTTTGTGGGTTCGTTCGCGGGTCGCCTTTTTCCGCCATCACCGACCACGGTCCTCCCCTTCCAGCCGTGCTCCTGAATCCCGGCCGGTCGACTCAACCAACCAACCCGCATCCCCCCTTGGTGGCCTCCTAGTTTCCTTTCTTTTTCTCTCGTCGACGAAAATAGGGCGCGACCGTGCGAGTACTACTGCGGGCAGGCGCGCACATGGCCGGCCGTCGGCGTCCGGCTTTCCGACAGCGACGAAAGCTGGAAGGAAAGTCCACAGCGAGTGAATGAGCCGGGAGGACGTCGGCACGGCACCCGCGGCGTCTGACTGGTGGGGCGCCGTCGTCTGACTCTGACGAAGCCGGCGAGGTCCGCGGGGCGCTTCCGGGCGGCGGAGAAATTGATCAGCTGCTGCTGTGCCTGCGACCCTGCGTCGAGGTGTTCAAGTGGGGGCATTGAATTCACTGGCCGGCCCTCCTGTTGCTCTACAGTGCTTGGCGACAAAGAATTGAAGCCGGGTGGACGGACATTTGTTTACTACTCGAGAGGAGAAGGAACGCGAGGGTCAAAGGGTTCGTCGTTTAGCCTGTCGCCTGCCGGCGGGAGGAGTACATCTGCCGCTGCTGCTGTAGATTTGGTGGGGAGCGACCGGGTACGCGTCGGTCCATCGTCTTTCTCGGGATCCGTCGCCGGGTTGATTCGATATTGCTTTCCCCTCCTCGCGCGTCTTCGCGGAAAAGTCAGGCAAGGCCGCATTGCTTTTCTGTTTCTGGTTGAATGAAACTTCGGGTCCTGCGCCGCGTGACATCAGCTAGTATTCAGCCTGATTACAGCATCAGCGCTTGCGATTACATCTGGAGCGATTTATCATCACCATTCTTCGGTCAGGCCATGCTTTTCAGGCTTGTTTTGAACCGTTGCTTCCAGCTGTTTGTGGTGGAAAGGTATGGTGCTCAAATTCCATAATTGTCTGTATATTCTAAGCCTGATTGTAGTAAGATATTTCAGCGTTGCGAGCAAGCAAGCAGCATTATAAACGTGATACAACACCATTCTCCAGCATCAGCCATTACGGCGAAAAGGAAACACATTTGACACGGGACCTTGTCACGGTTGTCTCGAAACAGGCTTTCATTGCCGAGGAAAATAACACAATCAAGCCTCCCCAAAAAGACAAAAGAAATGCCAATACCGGCAGATCGATGAAAACAAGGATGACCTGCAATCGTCACACCCTCTAAAGTTGTCCCACCACGTTTCTAGTACTTCAGACCGTCTCGTGCCAAGCAACACCTTTTTAAAGCAACGACGAGTACGCTGCTGCACGAACAAGTCCTAGAGTTCGTCCCGCAGGCGTCACCGCATCGGTGTCAGACGAGCCGATGGGGTTTCTCCAGTCCTCCAAGATCTGCTACCCCAGACGCTAACTAGCACTCATCCCAACTTGCCGCCCACCATCATGGGCTACCACGGTCTTCATGTCACCATCACCATCTCACCGTGGTCATCGTTGCGAGGCCTAGAGGACGAATATGGAGAGCATCGCAAGAATCAGGGGTGGCAGAACCATACCCGAGCGGGAGGGAACGGCCTCCAGCGCTGCCGCGGTAGCCGACCAGACACGAAAGCAGGGACACACCAGGCCCTTAAAAGGGGCCTAGCCGGGTCCTCATCGAGTCACAAAGTCCTCGACACCATCCTGCGGTAGGCTGGCTAGACACCACCACGACCCTAGACCGCCGACTCACCATCTCCACCATCGCGAGAGGACCCTGGCCGCCCGGCCTAGATGGGGCTCAAAGGGGCCTAGATCTAGGCCGAATGGGCTAGGATGCTTCCCGCCTGTGTGCATCTCTGCCCTGCCGCCAACCGACAGCACCGCCACGCCCTGTAGCCAACTGGCCATCGACGTGATCCCCGCCCATCCATGACTAAGAGGGGAGAGCCAGGGTTCCGCATTCCGCCACCACCGGCGCCGCACGTCCAACGACGGTGGGAGAGAAGGGGAAGGGAGGGGCTGGAGAAGGGAGGAAGAGGGCAGCGCGACCCGGCCACCGCAGGTCAAGAGAGTTAGGTTGGCTGTTCGCGTCGAAGCGTTTTCCACCTCTTGTGGCGGTTGTCCAGCGTCAACCTCGTGTCAAGTGCAAGTCTGAACACATAACACACAAGATCTGTTTTAGAAGCTCAACTCACAAGATCTTGAAAAGAACCGACACAGCCAAGACAAGGGAAAATAAGTCAAGGATTCGGTCATCCAGATGTCAATTTCTTCTTCAGCCATATGTTTCATCAGCTCCATTAGAAAAACCTTTTAAACCTACCACCACCATCACCAACAGCTACTACAAAATACTAGGGAAAAGATCCACAAACAAGGAAAAAAAAACCATACAGGCTCGGATCATAGGAAGCAGACACCCCCTGATCACCGGCACTGGTCGTCTCAGTCTCCTTTCAGTCCCTAAACCTATACATCATCGTCGTCACCGATACAGGCTGCAGGCGCAAAAACCATGTCGCAGCACAGCACCACCAAGAGGCGCAAAGGGGTTCAAACAAAAAACGCAAACCCATATACTGTCGTCGAGGCCGTAAAGTAAGCGAGATAGTTAATTCCTTCTGGTGGTAGCGTGGGATCTGAAATGGTCTTGGCCTGTGGGGAAACGATGGAGCAGAGCAGCTCGCGTCTTTTGTCAGCCGGCGAGGATTGACCCGGCACGGGTCTTGGGAGGCCTCGGTGGGGACTCCACCTCCCCGCCCAGGGACGCCGCCGGCCTCGCTGACAGCTTCTTGGCGGTGTTCTTCTCCTTCCTCTCCATGTCCTCGTCCGCGTCCATCTGCTCCCTCCTGCACTCCTCGCTGCAGAACGGGATGTCCCCCCTGCTCAAACAAAAAGATCGCAGTGGACAGGTTAGAACGCCGATCCATGAACAATCCCAGTATAACACTACAAGATTCGATGAGCAATCCCCTCTGCAGAACGTGTGTTTGGCTTCGATCAGAGAGTTCTCGTGTGCATTGAACGGCGAACCGTGTGCTACTTTTTCTTCAAGAAAACGAAAGCAGAAATATTGATCTGTTCCGTTGCGCCTGCCCCCACTTCACGCAGCAAAATCGCAATCTCAAAAAGAAACTAATTTGAGGACCCAACTACAGATACGGTTCCCGTTCAAACTCATCTACCGGACATGCGAAATCTAACAACACCTTGGCGAAGCAGTAGAACGAACACCTTGGCTTCTATCAGAAGTACAAGAAAGAATCAGAAAAAATATCCCATGCTTAGCCGCCAAGTCTCCTGATCTGTAAATCAGTGGTAACTCCACATGCTAGTGTTCCTGCCGAATCGTGACTACAATTAAGGCCGCCGATTCAGGACAAGGAGAAATTTAATGGAATCACGCGCAAAAGTAAGCAACCCGTACGAACACGACATAGATGACAGAACCTTTGCACCAACAACCCATTATCATGGGGAAAAAAGGAAAAGAACCCGCATAGATTTCTTCCCTTGTTTGTCCTAGCATGAAGAAACGAATGGCATAACAATAATCTATTTTTTTAATTTGTGGAGAATCAGGTCAGGCACCGACTCTAGCTTTTCTCCCGGCGGTCAAAATCTCTATTTTGTTTCCCCCAAAAATAGAGCTCCAAAGACGCCGGAAGTGTCTCGACCCGGGGACCCACCGCACCGGATACCCGAACAACTCTCAAACAACACCACGGAATTACGGGATGTAATTAACACAGGGAGAAGGAAGGCAGGAGTCTAGGAGCTGGGGCGTCCAGGGGCAGACCTGTACATGAAGATGTCGCGGTTGCTGGCGATCGGCTTGCGGCAGAGGAAGCACGCGTCCAGGAAGTGGCCGTACGGCATCCCACCGGGTCCCGGCCCTCCGCTGCCGCCGCCGCATCCCACCGCGTACACCAGGTCGTCCTCCACGCCGGAGCTGGCGAGGCGTGTCCACGCGTCCGCCGACGCGCCGCCCCCTCCGATGGCTGACGAGCTGTCCCCGCCGATCCCGCTCCCGCTGCCCCTGCTGCTTCCTCCTCCGCTCCCGCCGCGGCCCAGGCCTCCGGGGCGGAAGGCGCCGCCGCTGCCGTGGGCGGAGGAGTGGTCCATCGCCGGCGCGGTGAGATTCGATCCCCACTGATGAGGGCCGGATCCACTGGGTAGATCCTCCGCGAGGGGATCTTTATTCGATCGGGTGGCGCTCTCGTGTTCGTCCTGGTGCGTGCGCAGAGGCGAGGGGCGGACGGTGCGCGTATCGGTGGTGTTTAAAGGGGAGACAGGCTCGGCAGGGGGTGGGAGGTGGTTTTATTAACTTAGGGGAGAGCTGATGGTAGGGCCCACTTGGCGGTGTGTAGCTAGTGGGTCCCGCTTTGCTTTGTGGTGGTGGTGGGCCCGCTGATAACTGGGTCCCACCTGCGCTCCTTCGCGGAGCCGTGTTTGCTTTGCTCGGGCGTCTCGACGGGCAGGCAGGGGTGTGTGCGCCTTTGCCTTTGTTTTCGGGCGTCTCGACTCTCGACGCTTCTCCCCCTCTGAGATCTTTGCGCCTGCACCGTGGGACCACCCTCCGGTAGAGGTTGGGTTCAGGGGATTTTGTAGCTCACTGTAATGTGGGGCTCCATGCTGGTCCACATGGCAGTGGGTTAGTTGTACCATCTTCAATATTATGAAATATAAGACGTGCCTCGTATTTCAAGACGAACTTTAACCGAATAAATTGATAATAATATCATGATCATGTTGTACTCACCCTGTCTCGGTTTATAAGACTTACTCGTACTTCTATAGGTTTAATCATGTGTATATAAAAAATATATCAACATCTACAACACAAAATCAGATTCAGTAGATTCATCGTAAAGTTAGATTTTGTGAATCTTTTATTTACATATATTTGCATGCTTTCTTATAGTCCACAAATAGATGGTCATATAGGAACTTTAAGACATAGTATTATGGAGTGTAGTACAAAGTGCATTGGAGGTGTTAACCATCATCTCTCTCCTCTTTGATTGACCCTCCTTCAATGAGCCAAGTGCTTCGTACAATATAATGAGACGATGTAATAAATATTATTGGACTTGATTCTTAGAGAGAACCATTTTTTTCTTGCTTTCAAATGCACTAGAAATGTAGAGGTATATCATTTTATGGATAAATTTTTAAGCTGAGCGTTCACTTATTTATGGAGTATGTTGTATAAAATTGGTTAAACTTAGAGAAGTCTGATTTAGAACGTCGATTAATCAAGAATAAAATGGACACACTTCGAAAAAGCTACACATACTAACCACCTCTTCTAGTGATTAGAAGACTGACATTCATTATAACATGGTCAATTAGGTCTGCAAAGCTCATCGCGTCAGAAAGGTGAGAAAATCGCATGCCCTGTAACCGCCAGAGTAAAGAAAATGGGGCGATCGATTTGAATAAGGGTCGTACTACACGTTCCCCGGTAATAATTCCTCAAAGTCCCTCAGGTCCTTCTGCTGACACGTGTCTCCTAAAAAGTCATCAGATCTCACTTTTGCTATAAATACACCCGTTTTTGCTACAAATATATCTATTTTTGCTACATGTAGCAGAAAACGGTTCGGCCAAAAATAAAAAGACAGACCGAACCTCGTCGGAGATTTCACCGGAGACTTCGCCGACAACCGTGTAGCAAAAAAATTGTGCTAACGTAGCATATCTGACCTCGCCAGAGGTTTTCGCCGGTAGACCTCACCGGAGACCATGTAGCAAAAACTTTACGCTATTGTAGCAAAACCGCAAAACAGTGGTAGAAAAAAAAATGCTAATTTAGCAAAAAAAATGACCTCGTCGGAGACATCGCCGGTGGCTATCGTAGAAAAAAATGGGTACATCGCCGAAGACTTTGTAGCAAAAAAGTTGCTACCTAGCAAAACGACTTCTCTAAATACTATCGCTTGTCATCTTATAGCAAAATATTTATAATATTATAGCAAAACCATACAACAGTTGGAGCAGAAAAAACATACATATGTAGCAGTATAGCAAAAAATCCCCAATATTAAAATCCGCGCCCACTCATGTAAATCAAGTCGTTGGTAGCAACGACGATGGCCGTCGGTAGCTAAAACGCCGACCATGTGTAGCAAAATCTACCGGTGTACGTAGCATGCATGTCGTGGTGGTGGCACGGCAGATGCCATGGGTAGGCTAAAGTATGGGACCGATGGATGCTAGTGGGATCTGGGGAGGGAATATGCAACTGTCTTTACACTCAAGCTGCCAAAGTGATGAACTTTATTTCTCTCTTGATGGGTTACAAGTGCTCCTTGAGCTGTTTTCAGGGGTACAATGTGAATCTCCCACCTAACGTTGCTCAAAAGACTCCTTTCCCTCGGTCCAAACCTCCCTTATAAAGGCGCCTTGGGTGCCCTTAGGTCGATGGCAAGCATATTCGTGGAATATGCTTGTCCCAAAATGGTAGTTCGGCCTCCTTTCCCTGTCGCCCTTCTAATGACGAAAGGTCCGTTGGTCCCTCCTCTGCGTGCCTCGGCTCCAGGACTGCCACCTCCGTGACCCACTGCCTCCTCCGACGCCGTGCACCCTTGTCTCTTGTGCTTGGCCCTGTTCAGATTCCTTCTAGCCCGCAGCCTACGGTTTGACCACAGGCTTCTCCTTCTCCGCAAGCTTCAGATAATCGGCCTTACCTCATGTTATTCGCCTTCCTTACGCATGAAGATCATTTGGGTAACCCGCCGAGTTCATTAACTCGGCCAGTAACCACTTGATACTGTACATGAGCTTGCCTCCATTCATCGGCCGACATATCCATGATTCGGCCGACCTAGGAGTTTCAGAGGCAACTTGACGGGACAAGACTCTCTTTCCCCTGCCTCGACCCGAGGTTAACCCCCAACATTAGTCCCGGTGTGGCCTCGCCCATTACTTTGGCCGGGTACATCACCATCGTTCTTTAGTCTTGTTCGAGCTATGGCCTCGTCCAAGTTTCCTCGTTCCTTCCATCATACGCCACGCCCCACGTGTCACCCCATCATTGCTTTCCTAGTTTTTAGGTCCTTATACAAGATTTACTAACAAGCCACGATGAACCTCGACTGCCGCCACATTCTGACGCCTCGTGTTCGCCTCCGCCGATCGTAACAACTTTTCTTTGTATGTGGCCGTTGGTGTGGCTCCATTCACCGTCGTGCGTTTGTGCTACCCCACGATCCACACGGTAATCGCCACACCCACGATCCCACTTCTGCTCATTGCTTGTTTATAAAGGGGGAAACGCGCCTGGGTTCACTTTTCCTTATCGCCGTCCGCCTCCTTCTTCCCTTCGCTGTGCTTTCCCCGCCGCTCCCACTTCACCAGAGCTTCCCGGCGAGATTCCACTGCGTCGCCTTTTTTTGCCAAGGCTCTGGTACCGTGGCCCCGCCACGGTGAGTCCTTCTCGCCATCTTGCCACTCCTTGCTCTAGATCGATCCGCAGTTTTCAGACTCAGCGACGGTTTCTCCTCTTCGCCATTGTTTTCGTGCTAAGCTCCGACGGGCCTGTAGCTCTAAGCTCTCCTCCGCCGCCATTTTTCCTCCGGCGATCTCTCCGTGAACTATGTCTAGTTCTGAAGCGGTGCTCTAGTTGAGGACGACGGCTCCGGCCCGAGCGTGGTTCGTGGCGGGCTCTTCATCACGCCGCGAGATTGAATGGCTCATCCGAATCGGCGATTTCGCCGAGGTTTCTGTCGTTTACCGGCAGTAATCCTCTCCAGTTCTCGAGAGGGTGAGTATGTGGTTTTCATGTCCCACTACGGCCGGTCTCCTCTTAGCGATTTCGCTAGAGAATTTCTCGATTTCGCCTTCACCGCATCACCTTCGCGAACGCCATAGCTTCTCTTCCGCTTTCATCTCCGCCGAGGGTTACTTGCCTGTGGCCATCAAGACATGTCCGGGTCGTTCTTCCAGATCCGCCCAACGTTGTTCCGACAAATCTAGCATCCTTCCGAGAAGTTGCTCACCCAATGTGGGCGGCATCTATTACACCTCGGAGAAAATCCGTGTTCCCCGTCACCGGGTTGGAGTCGCAAGAAATGGCACAAGTCATTCTTCTACGCCAAGAACAGAGGGGCTAAGACAAGATTCGCCCCACCGTTCTCAATCGGCCCCTTCCAAAGTGAATGGCTATATAATCCGAGAAAACTCATGCCTTGGCCGAGGCTTTGAGATTCGGCTAAAGAGTTGATCCGGCCGTGGCGGCGAAGACCGATGGCAACCTTTATCAAGAGGGTTCCGCCTTCCAAAGACGGACCCACAAGCTTTGCTACATGAGTGGTCCTCTTGATCCGAACCGAGTCTCGACCGTGGAGTTGGACAACTATCTTATTCATAAGCGTCCGAGCTATCTTCAAGACCGAGATCGAGGATTGGTCCTGGGGTTAAAACCATTTACCCGCGAATCCGCCTCCCGAGGTATGCCTAATCCTCATTACTCTATTTCTCCTTAATTCCTAGAGACTGGTTTACATGATTTTCTTTCTCCTGTCTTGCAGAGGTTTGCAGAAAGAAGGACGAGGACGCCGAGGTTCTGCAGCTCCTTGGCCCGCAGACAGAGTGCCGGACATCTGGTGTGAGCGGACTCGAGGAGTTCGTCCCTAAGTCGGATCCCGCCCGGCTCGAGCTCACAAAACTCCAAATAAGAAGAGGAAGGTGATTGACGAGGTCCAAGTTCTTGAGGTAGTTGCCGCCATGCCTATTTCTTATGCATTTCGCTTCTACTTTCCCAGCTAATCCCGGCCAGTTCACAACGCCGAACCTATTGCTTCCTCCGTTACCTCGGGAAGCTGGGCTCTGCTAGTGCCTCGAGGCTCCTAAGAAGCGAATAAAGAAATCCGCCTGAATCCTCCCAGCGCAAGACTATGCCCGGGTTGCTGGTAAGTTCTTTTGCCTATATTTCTTGTTTCTCTCTTCGCTTCCCATACCGATGAATCTTCTTTCTTATTTTGGCAAGGTTCTCCGTCATTAAACCCGTGGTCCTAGCATGACTAGTCAGTCCGATTCGCCATCTCCTCCTCCGCCGATGATAGTCGAATTCCTAGTCCTATTCGCCCCGCTTCCCCCCTCTAAACACGCCGCTCATCGTGATGCCCCGAGACTTCTCCCATTGATCCGGATCCGATCCGCCCTCCGACGTTTCGCCGAGCCAGCTATCCCTTCTATGGGTCCCGGTGTTACCATTGAGCCTCCATCTACTCCTGCAGCTCCTAGTCATCCCGACCTCCCGAGAAGGTCGTTGCCCGGCCTCTGCCAAGCTTAACCTCCATCGATCCTAAGGAGTCCGTCCCTACCTCGGAGGCGCAACTTCCTTCCGGTTCCTTCTAAGGAGAACGTGTTATTCTTAGTCAAGACTTCTTCTCAAAAAGGTCTTGCGGCACTTCTCACAGTATTGCAGAGGCGCCTGCGCAAAGGAGCTGCATCGCCAAAGTCATCGTTACCTCGCCACGGCACCAACTTGCTCTTCATAAGAGTCCCGCGATCGGTGGTCGGACACCGCCCGGTAAAGTTTTAACTTTGACCTAATGAAACGATCTTGGAGCGCTAGTTGAGTTTGCCAACAACCGGAATGTCAGCCGATCGTTCGAGGGTAACCCAACCAACCAACCTTTCCATTTTCTTTACGACATCACGCCGCTTTGACCATGCCGCGCTTTATCATTGATACGAACAAGATGAATGCGGTAATTGTTTTATCTCCGAGTCTTAAATTATTTTCCGATGTTATCATACTCTAGTCCCGAAACTTGCAAGGAAATAACTTGTTGTATGCTTGGAAGTTTGACTTATTTCTATTTCTAAGGTTTGTTAGTCCGGCCGTCTAGTTCGTAGTTTATTCGGACGTGATGTAGCTTTTAATATCCGTTCCCCTAAAGTCGAGTTAAGTCCTTCGACTTGGGATCCGCATAGTTTTGAATATCCGACCACATTCTAATCAAGCTTTGCTTGATTTGGATGTAGTTTAGTTTTGAATATGCAGCCACCTAGATCGGAGTTAAGCTTTGCTTGATTCGGATCTAGTATAGCTTTTAATATCCAGCCACCTAGAGCCGAATTAAGCTTTGCTTGATTTGGATCTAGTATAGCTTTGAATATCCAGCCACCTAGAGCCGATTTGAGCTTTGCTTGATTCGGATCTAGCTTAGCTTTGAATATCCAGCCACCTAGATCTGAATTAAGCTTTGCTTATTTCAGATCTGGTATTGCTTTGAATATCCAGCCACCTAGAGCCGAATTAAGCTTTACTTGATTCGGATCTAATTTAGCTTTTAATCGTTGTTTTATAACTTTGCTTCATTGCTTAGGTTGCACATGACCGACGGACCGCCGAGTTCCAGAGGTTTCTTTTTTCGCACCGTAAGCTGAAAGAGAAGTACGAGAAAGTTCTGCCCGTGGCCAAAAAGGTGAAGTCAATAATTGCTTTTCCTCATTTCCTCCTTACTCATATACTCGTCTGGAATGCCTACCACCTCTTGTTGAATAGGTAATATCAATAACCTCAATATCCGCCTTTGAAAAGAAGATCAAGACCTTGGAAGGTTAGTTTCCTTTCTACTCCCTTTCTTCTCCTTTTAGTATCTAAACTAAGTTTCCTTATTATGCTTGTGTAAAGCCGAGTTGCAAGACTTTGCGGTCGCAACAAGATTGCATGCCCATGCACCGACGTGATGCTTCATTTTTTAGAACAAAGCGCAGTTCACTCGGCAAGAACTACAAGAGAAAGATGACGAGATAGCTCGAAATCCGAGGTGAACACACTCAAGCTCTCTCGAAATCCGGAAAAGGTTGACCAAGAATTTGCCGAGGAGAAAATCGGTGACTCGGATTTAGAAGAGCAAAGAGCTCCTCGCCGCCAACTTAAAACTCGTGGTTTGAGCGAGGAACTAGCTCGCTTCGAGAAGAGTAAACCGCTTGGGCCAAAGATCTTGATAATGATGAACTATATTCATCGTAGTTATTTGGCTGGCCGAGCTAAAAAATTTCTTTGTTTTCGCCGCCGTCCTTTGACATGTTCATGTTTTATGCAGATCACTTCCCGAGGCCAAACCCGTGAGTTCTAGAGTGTTCTTGCCGCCGCGCGCCGAGGTGAACCCGATCTTTATTGACTTTGAATATTCGATGGAGGATTTCTTGGTTGCCGTTGGTGCCGCAGTTGGTCCGATGAAAATCATGGGCCGACTTGGCAGGCTGCTATCAAAGCTTATCATGCACTCGGCCGAATACCTCGTGGTCTCCGATATCGACGAGGTCAAATTATTGGTGACCAGCCAAGGCATCCGAGAGCGATTGAGTCTTTGAGGGAATCTGCTGCCGGTGCCGACATGGCCCTCATCGTAATCATGTCATGGTATGAAGACATCTCTTGACATTCGATGAATCTGCGCATCGGCTCCCGGGTTGAAGATCGACCTTTGTTGCTCTTGGCAAGCTCGGGCTTTCCATTTCCGAGTATGCCGACGTGCACACTTGGAATGAAGGGCCGAGTTTTCTCCCGATCCGGATCGAGGTCGGTGAAGGTGCTTCGGGTGATGATTGGTGAGCACGGGAAGGTGAGGATGATTCGCCACATCCGATAGCTCCATCTCAAGCTCGATAGCAACGGCGATGCACGATCTTCCTCCAAAGGGACGGGCATTCCACCGCTGCATCGACGCTCTGAACAACCCCATGATACCGCCGGTTACGCTGGTCGGAGGGCGAGGCGACCTCGGTCGAAGTCCTCCTTCTTCGAGTGCCCCACTGAGCAAGTGGTTGCCCTCCAACGAACAACGCTTAGGTTATTTGCTATCCCGGTATGCGGGCGACAATGTAGACGAAAAATTTGTCAACTCGTATGATTCGAGGCTTTTGCTATGTCGTTGAGATTCTTGGTTAAATGGATGCTTGTCCGAATTCTTGCCTCGCTATTCGTAATTTCTTCGTCTTCGGTTCAATTTTTGCCGTTATTTTGATGATCTTATTCGGCATTGTCGCTGAATATCTAAGTTGTTGACCTGTTTTCAACATAAGATAATTACTCGTTATGGAGGTAAGCAACGATCATTTGGATCGTCGTTTACTCGTAGAACTTCCTTTATAAATTAAGTTTGGACATGACGTTTAGCATAGGTTTGATGTATCATACGGTAGTCTCCGAGTCGGGCTTAAATGTCAAGTTTACATGTCTAATTTGTCATATCCTATGATAATCCCCGAGTCAATGCTTTGGGTACTGGTGCATATTCGTAACATGAAAGAAACACCATATATGGCATTCGCCGAGTCAACGCTCCGGTCGCCAATGTTCAAGTATGTAACGCGAAAGAGATAGATATACCATATGGCGCCCCGAGCTATTGCTCGATGCCGAGGTGCGAACATGTAAGACCAAATAATCATTGCATATGGCGTCCCAGTAATCGCCTGCGGGTGCCGAGGTTCTAATATCAAACATGAAATAACATCACATATGGCGGTCCCGAGTAATCGCTCACGGGTGCCGGGTTTCAAATATCAAACATGAAACAACATCACATATGGCGGTCCCCGAGCTATTGCCACAGGTGCCGAGGTTCAAATATCAAACATGAAACAACATCACATATGGCGCCCCGAGTAATCGCTTCGGGTGCCGAGATTTGAATACATGATATGAAATAAATATAATCTCACCGTGTCCCAGTCACCGCCTGCAGGTGCCGAGGTTCAAATACATCATTGGTTTTTGACCTTGAGATATAATCCTATGAGTAAAATGGCGAAGTAACGCCACATTCCGGGGCGCTTCTTCACCACTTTGTCTCGCTTGCCTTCTCTGGATTGAGCATCAATCGATAATATGCATCGTTGTGCAATGCTTTTCACGATAAATGGTCCTTCCCATGGGGGTGATAATTTGTGCATGCCGGCCGTGCGTTGCACCAGCCGGAGGACTAAATCTCCTTCTTTGAATACCCTTGGATTCACTTTCCTGCTGTGATACCGCCGTAAGTTCTGTTGATAAATGGCCGATCGTGATAATGTCAACTCTCTGGCTTCTTCCAACAGGTCTATGGCATCTTGACGAGCTATTTCATTTCTTTCAGAGGTTGTGTCTTGGCGACTCTTGGCGAGTCATATATTATGTCGTCGGGAGTACGGCCTGCCAGATACCGTAAAGAATGGAGTGTAACCTGTTGACCTATTCGGAGTAGTTCAAGGCTCCATAATACTGGGATTTCTTGATCCAACATCCCGCCGATTGCAAAGGTTCAACAAGTCGTGGTTTTATTCCTGTTAACACCAGTCCATTAGATCTTTCAACTTGTCCATTGGATGCTGGGTGTGCCACCGAGGCAACATCTAGTCTTATGTGCTTCTCTTGGCAAAATCTGGCAAGGCCCTTCGCAAAGTTCGTGCCATTATCCGTAATAATGCTATGTGGGTATCCGTATCTCAAGATGATATCCTTGAGGAATTTCACCTGTGTGCCCATCACACTTTTGATTGGTTTTACTTCAATCCATTTCGTGAACTTGTCTACCATAACCAAGATGTGGGTCATTCCTCCTCTTGCCACTGAAAGGTCCTACCATGTCTAAACCCCATACGTAAAATGGCCATGTGATGGGTATTGTTTTTAACTCTACCGACGACATATGTATTCAGTTGCATATCTCGACACCCATTGCACTTCTTAACTAATTCTTACGCTTTTTAACTTCGTTGGCCAAGAAAATCCATGCCCGAATGCCTTGGCTACTAAAGCGAGATGAGGCATGGTGCCCACATTCTCCTTGGTGTATATCTAGAAGGATTTCGACCTTCTGGACTCACGCATTGCAATATGCTTGTTACGCTTCTCTTATATAACTCATTGTTTATGATTGTATAGGCCTTTGCTCTTCCTCGACGGTTTGTCCGGCTAATACTTCATTACTCGCAAGATCTGCCTTTTAGGTAAAAATATGGGTTGCGCATATCGGCGTTGCTTTCTTCGCAGTGATTTCATTTGTCTATCTCCATGTTCTCTGCCGACATACATACCTCGGCTTTCCATGATTGCTATTGCCTCGGTTGTCCCTCTTTAGGGGTTCGAATCTTTCGCGGATCTATCTCCATTGGCGTGATTCTCTCAGAACTTTCAGGATAAAGATTGATTCGGATTCGTGATGGGTTTATTGACGGTTTCTGAGGTGCTCCAGGCTATACCGCGGAATCGATTGCCGGGTTGATCCTAATTTTGACAATGTGTCGGCGTCATTTTCGCTCGTGGTATGTGGTGGAATTCACATCCTTGAAATATCCACGATCTTACGTGACATGGAATCAGATAAAGCCATATTAGCATCTAATGCGTCCCAAGTGCCCGACACTTGTCTGTACTAGATCCAGTCACCGTAGCATAGGATTCCAGATTCCAATTTCTTTTGCCACTTTCAATCTATGG
Organism: Avena longiglumis; assembly: GCA_030063025.1. Lineage (NCBI taxonomy): Eukaryota > Viridiplantae > Streptophyta > Magnoliopsida > Poales > Poaceae > Avena > Avena longiglumis. The sequence goes on along the minus strand of CP125976.1, from coordinate 49,172,120 downwards.
ACTAGTGCTTCATATTCGCTACATTGTTGGACGCGGCAAAATGTATTTGCAAGACATACTTCAATTGATCTTTTTAGGCGAGGTCAAGACTATTCCTGCGCCAAACCGTTCCTTAGTTTGGAACCATCAAAATGCATTGTCCAAGAATTTGGATCTCGCAAGGGTGGCTCATCTCGCACCTCGCCCAATCTACGAGAAAATCGGCATGACCGAGATTTGATTGCATCTCTTCTATCAAATTGTGGAGCATACGGTGATAACTCGACGCCCATTTTGCTATTCGCCACGCATCTTTGTTGTTCAATATGTCGGCTATGGGTGCCTCACATATTACTCGATGGGATGCTCTTCAAAATAATGCTTAAGCTTTTGCCGACATATATACTCCATAGGCCATCTTCCGATAATGCGGATAATCGCTTTGAAGTGGATAATACTTCACTTAAATAATATAATCGCCTCGAACTGATTTACCCTCTTCAAGTCGTTCCACTACAACCACAAAGATTAACTACTCGATTGGTAGCCGCTATATAAAGTAGCATAGGTTCTTTCGATAACGGAGAAGCTAAAATGGGTGCCGAACTAGCATCTTTTTCAACTCGTGAACGCAAGGTCGGCTGGGAGTCCAAAGAATTTGTCCGACTTTCTCATTAGGATAAAGTGGCGGTTTTTCTCCTAGCCGACATACAAATCGACTAAGCGAGGCGAGGCAGCCGTGAATTTTTGTACATCATTCAAACATCTCGGCAATTCCATTTTTCTATTGCTCTTATCTTCGTCGGATTAGCCTCTATACCTCGGCTGGACACAAGGAACCCGAGTAGTTTTCCTGCCGGCACGCCAAACGTGCATTTCTCTGGATTAAGTTTCATTCGGAACCTTCTCAGGTTCGCGAAAGTTTGCCGTATATCTTCTAGCAGGGTTCTGCTTTCCTTAGTTTTGATGACTACGTCATCCACATATACTTGTACATTTTTTCCTATCTGATCATGTAAGCATTTTTGCATGCACCTTTGATACGTTGCTCCCGCATTTCTCAGGCCGAATGGCATTGTGCGATAACAATAAGCCCCGTACGGGGTAATAAATGCAGTCTTTATTTGATCGGCCGGATTTAACGGTATCTGGTGGAAACCAGAATACGCGTCTACAAATGATAACAACTCACGCCCGGTCGAGTCAATGACTTGGTCTATTCTAGGCAATGGAAAAGGATCTTTCGATGTGCCTTGTTTAGGTTAGTGTAGTCGATACACATTCGCCACACAATGGCTACATTAGGATCATCTTTTTCTTTTCTACTAGCACCGGATTTGACAACCAATCCGGATAAAGCACCTCCATGATAAACCCGGCGAGAGCCGAGCTATCTCATCCCTATTACTTTTCTCCTGTCTTGGCGAAGCGGAGAGGTTGCTTCACCGCCGTGCTCGGCCCGACGTTTAAAGAGTGCTCTAACTCCTCAGACACCTTGCGGTCTTGAGTTGACCATGCAAATATGTCCCGATTCTCACGGAGGAAGTTGGTGAGCTCGCCTTCCTATTTAGCCCAAGACCTGCACCAATAGTAACGGCCTGGGAATTGCTCATCAATCTGAAATTTCTTCGCCTCTTTGGTTGGTTGAAAGAAACACCGCCATGAGGGTTAGCCGCTTGCATGCTTAATTGTCTTGCCGAAAGCGAGGGCTGCTACCGTTGAATCCTTTTCTTTTCTCTTGCTATAACCAATGACTCGCCAAATTTGACCCGAGGCACACTCCATTGACTTCTTGTAATCCGCGATTGTTATCACCCCTTGTGGTCCGGTAACTTCATCTTTAGATAACCTATATGACAATCGCTCATGAATTTGGCGGTGGGGTCAGTCCGAGTAGAGCATGATAACTTTCAGATCGACCACTTCAAATTCCAAATTTTCGCTCTGCTTATCTCTTATCAATAATCGTCCACTGGACTTTACCGATGGGCTCACATGAAAGCCCGCACTATCCCATGGAAAGTTGTCCTCGTGGATCGCAAAGATGTTACGTGATATACCGAGCTTATGCATGGTATCTTTGTACATGATGTTAATATCGCTTCCATTGTCGATGAGTACCTTTGAGAATTTCACATTGATGCTTGGCCCCACAAATGTCGGATCCAACACAAGTGTGTATGATCCTCGACTCGGCATTATTCGGGGTGATCTTTCATGCTCCAAGTTATCTCCTCGATCGACCATGGCTGGTATCTTGGCACCGGTACAACCGCATTCACTTCCATATGTCGCTGCACACCTTGTCCTGTTGTTATCGTGAACACACAATAAGATTGGTGATGTTCCTGTAATCATTACGCCCAGCATTTGCGGATTTATCCTTCCGTCCGCCTCGGTTCATTACTTGATGCACCGCATCCCTCCGATCCGAGTTATCGTACCTGGGAGGGGCGGTAGCATCGCTGTCGTGCATTTGCTCCAGCTTAATCGATGCGCTGCTTTGTTGCCCGATGGGGATCTGAACTCGCCGGTTCCCCATCGCATTTTTCATCCAGCGCATTGCGGGTTGTGTGATTGGCTGGTCTAGATGGGTTTGACGTGTGAAACTTACGGCTGATCCAACATGGATTCAAACGTATACTTCCTCTCTTGCCATTGCTTCTTTGCTCGGGGTCCATTGCCTCTTTCCATCATTTCTTCGGTCCACCGTTGAGGTCCATTTTACGTCGTTGAGTTGCCCGTGACTCGGCCGATCTTGCGCCATAGCCACCGGGCCGAATTATACCTATAATCCGCCTCTCTTCTTCTTCCTCTGAAATCCGCCCTAGATGACCCGCCAATTCTCGGTAATCTGGTCTTGTTGCTCACGATGATGCCGACATTAACTCGGTTGGGTTGGGTCACCCAATGCATAGGAGTCCGCTATTCGATAGTTTCGCCAATGTGGTTGGCATATCTCTCTGCGTGACAAAGACACCGCCGTAATTAGCTCCTTGCGCGAACCAAGCGATTGCTTGTGATTCAATAACTCCTTCACATGAGTTTCTCAGTTACACCATCGAGTTAAAACTCTCTATCTGTTTCATTCGGCCTTTGCTTGCACATGGCTAGTTCTTGTGGTCTATTCGGTCTCTTGTATGTCTTTGGTAAAGTTGTCGATTTAACATCTCTTCGAAATCTAACCAGGTTGATATCGCCTTTGGTTGATTATTCAACCATACCGCTGGTCCTTCCAACATCTGTGGGACATACCGACGGCCCATCTTAGGTTGCCACCGCTATCTTTACTGCGGTGGCATAATCAATTAACCGATCTTGTGGCTTGGTACTTCCGTTGTAAGTTTTGTGCCTCTTGCCAACCGAAAATTTGGCACTGTGGTTCGCCCATGATCCGTGGCCCAAAACATGCCGACCTGGTGGACCTTGCTCTTCCAATAGCTCGGACCGTATAACCGATCCAATTTTACTCTTGCATCACTGTTTGGCAAGTCTCATGACTGATTCTATCCTGCATCCCATAGTGATTGTCTCCACCTTGGTTTACGTATTCTAGTTCGGAATATCCATCATTATACCTTTCATTCACCTGATTGTAGCAAGCTGGTCTCACTTCTCTTTCTTGCCGAGGCTCAGGTCTTGGTTGTGGGTTGAGCGGCACTTCTCTCCTTACTTCGGCTGGGGTTTGGTTTTCACGATTGTCTCTTGCGGGTTCTTTCCTGCCGTGTTCCCCATTACCTCGGCCGCCGCCGTCCCTTTCCATACGGCCGTGGTTTCTCTCCCCACTATTTCCTCGGCTTGCATTGCCTCTGTTCTCATTTGCCTTTCCAGCTATTGCTGGGTCATATGGAACAATTTGTTTGTTCCTCTTCCCGAGGTTACCGCTTTTTTTTCTAGCGTTGTTTCCGGTGAAGATGCTGCCGCAGATAAAGCTTGCTTGCCTGTAGAATGAACCATCCGTGAAGCCCCGGTCTTGCCGGTTAGCTCGAGCATTTCATTTTGTTGGTTCGCTGGCGCACAGCTCATTTACTCTTTCTTGTTGCTTCGCCGAGCTTCGTTAACCCTCTAGTTCCAATGCGGCATTTGCCGCTTAGGTTTTTCACGGGTAATCGTACCTCGGAAACCCAAATCGCTTTGATTCGCTCTGAGCTTCATGCTCTTTGATAATGTCATTCATGAGGTTCTTTCCTCTCAATCTCAGCTCGTCCACCCTGCTCGGTGCGATATCGCTTTATTAGCTTTTGCATATTCTCTCGTGGTCCTTTCAAGGATTCACAGGTTGATACTTTTTGGCCTCACCGCACCTTTTGCTGGTTTCCTCTAACTCTGCTGAGCATTTGCGGATCAAGTATCGGCCATGTGTGGTTAAGTTCTCTATAGTTGCTCAAGAATGTTCTCGGTCTCTCCAGAGGTGGTCCCTCACTCTAGGTGCCTTTGGGGTGGTGTCATTTAGCTCGGCCAGGTTTGTCACCGCGGAATTACCTCGGCGGTTTGCGGTCGGATGCGGCGGACTTGGCGCTGCGGCAAGTTCTCGCTGACGCTAAAGTCGCTCTGCTTGTGTCCGCTGCGACCATCACCTCGACACGCCAGATGCTCTCTGATGAACAGCTCGCGGCGCTCCGAGGTGGTTCTGCAACAATAACTGGTGAGGATAAACGTCGGTGATGTCGACGCCGACGAGACCTTGTGCTCGCCAGCCGATGAAGATCCTGCGTGGGGGTTTCCTCGAAGCTCCTGCATTGTCTCTGACATAGTCACAGAGACCAAATCTCTGGACCAAGCCAGAAACAACGCCGGCCCGGTGTTGATGAAGTTTCCGTCCGGATCACAACTCCGGCTAGCACCGCTGGCCCACGGCGCCAATCGTGGTGGTGGCACGGCAGATGCCATGGGTAGGCTAAAGTATGGGACCGATGGATGCTAGTGGGATGCGGGAGGAATATGCAACCTTTACACTCAAGCCGCCAAAGTGATGAACTTTATTTCTCTTGATGGGTTACAAGTGCTCCTTGAGCTGTTTTCAGGGTACAATGTGAATCTCCCCACCTAACGTTGCTCAAAAGACTCTCCTTTCCTCGTGGTCCAAACCTCCCTTATAAAGGCGCCTTGGGTGCCCTTAGGTCGACGCAAGCATATTCGTGGAATATGCTTGTCCCAAAATGGTAGTTCGCGGCCTCCTTTCCTGTCGCCTTCTAATGACCAAAAGGTCCAGTGGTCCCTCCTGCGCTCCTGCCTGTGGACTGCCACCTCCGTGACCCCTTCGCTCCTCCGACGTGCACCCTTGTCTCTTGTGCTTGGCCTGCTCAGATTCCTTCTAGCCTCAGCCTACGGTTTGACCACAGGCTTCTCCTTCTCCCGCAAGCTTCATAATTCGCCTTACCTCATGTTATTCGCCTGCTCCTTACCGCATGAAGATCATTTGGGTAACCCGCCGAGTTTCTCATTAACTCGCCAGTAACCACTTGATACGTGCATGAGCTTCTTGCCTCCATTCATCGGCCGACATATCCATGATTCGGCCGACCTAGGCCGTAGCTCAAGAACTTGACGGGAGACTCTGTCTTTCCCGCCTCGACCTACCCGAGGTTAACCCCGACAATGCAGGCACCACATTGAACCAATGTTTCTCGCCGACGCCGCAGTTAGCCGAGGCAACGTCGGCGACGCTTCTGCCGAGGCGAGTCCGTGCTAGGGAGTGCCATGGAGAGGACGGAGGAGGCGGCAAGGTGGAGGAACCGATGCTAGATGGCTGGCTTGACGAGCACCGCGGCACCCGGGAGAATAGATGTGGCGGCGCGGCGAAGGAGGTAACGGAGGCGCGACACGCGGCGAATGGCGGCGGTGAGACACGGGATCCGTACCGCGGATGAGGAGACAGGATCCGTCCCGACAGTGGAGACACGGATCCGTCCGTCGGCGGAAAGTAAGCGCCGAGGAAAGAGAGAATCGTCCGACGCGGGTGCCTATCTCAAGGGCGAAGCAGAGGCGCGTGAGCGATGCAACGCCGTGGCGGCGTCATGGGCGTTAGGACGAAGAAGAGCTGGGCCCAAAACCAACGCACACGATGTAACAGATTAACAGCGACAGGATCAATCCCGGAGAATCTGTATCATTTACCTTTGAATAAGGAAATGATCTGTCCCCGGGATCGCGTCGTCGCGTCCCCGGCTCCTGGCCGACGCGTGTCCTGCTCACGCGTAGGGCTGTCCTTATCTTTTCCTCTTCTCCCGTGGTGGTAGCATACGAATCTCATACGTCTCATTTTATCTTGTCTATAGTCCTCTCCACGGTCCTACTCCACACCAGATGCTCCGCCCAAGCATTAGCTACACATGGTAGGAGGTTCTGCTACCCATGGTACACGATGCTGCTACACATGGCAGGAGGTTCTGCTACTGTGAGCGCTGGCGTTACTGCGGCGACTGGTTGCTATCCATGGCGCGAGTCGAGATAAGAGCGCTTGTCTTACACGAGGTCTCCGACGAGGTCGGACGAGGTCTCGCGAACCTCGAGCTCCTCTCACTGTCTCCCAAGGCCGCCCGGCGCCTCCTCCGCCACTGCTCGGCCCCCACCTTCTCCTCTTCCCGCCCGCCACTGGCCGGCGAGTTCTCCAAGCCTTGCTGGCCTTCTGCCGCCACCGCTTCCTCCAAGGGTGAAGCCCTTCCCGACCAAGGCGCATGTGGCCTCTCCATCGGCGACCTCTCCGCGCGCCGCCGCTCACTCCATCCGCTACGCCAGCTCACTCTCCGCCGCCAGATTCCTCCCTCTCCTCCATGCCTGCTTTTTTCCCGCCACCTCCTTCCTGAGCACACGGCTCAGCTCCCGCTACCGCCAGAGAACGATGGTGCTTTGCCATATCCGCATGTGCTCCGCCATGGGCGACGGTTCTGTCACGACGAGCTGCGTAGAGGTCGCTACAAGTAGCGGTGAAGCTTGCTACCACTATGGCGCTTTGCTACAAGCTGCGGTAGGGCTTGCTACCACAGCGGCGCGGCGACGATGCTTGCTACCACGGCGGCGGCGGGGCTTGCTACCACAACGATGGTGCTTTGCTACAAGCAGCGCGAGCGCTTGCTACCACAGCGTGGCGGTGCTTTGCTACCAGCAGAAGTGGCGCTTGCTACCATGTGTTAATGTCTCTGATGATGAAGTCTCTTTTTTGCTACATGTGTTAATTTTTTTTGCTAAATCTGTTTAATGGTTTTGCTACAATATAGTAAATTTTTTGCTACAAGTTCTCCGGCGAGATATTCCGGCGAAAGTCTCCGGCGAGTCTCCGGCGACATCGATTTTGCTACATTAGAACGAAACTTCTGCTACAAAGTCCCCGGCGAGGTCTCCGGCCAGTTCTCCGACGAGAACGGTCTTTTTTGTTTTATTTTCTGGGTGAACCGTTTTCTGCTACAGTGTAGCAAAAGCGGGGCGTATGTAGCAAATGTTGGTCTGAGTGTAGCAAAAAGGGGATTTAGGTGGACACGCGTCAGCAAGAGGACCCGGGGGATCAGAAATTTTTATCCCCCGGGGGACGCGTAGTACTGCCCTTTGAATAATGTGGCAGCCATACCTGCGAACGAAAAACTGAACTTTTGGACGCACGTCAACATTTTCGTTCTAATACGGCTCCAAATTTCTTTTCCCTTTTTTTAAATTTGCCATGCTTTATTTTTATAGTCGTATGTATGGACAATTTTCACACTTTGACCATCCCGGGCGACGTGCCTCGCCAACGCTCTGCACTTCTGCGATATTCAAATTTCAAGCACGGTCCAATCCATTCCGAGGACCTACCTGTACTAGTATTTTGACCGAACGTAATATACTCCCTCTAACCCATATTAATTGACTTAGATTTGTCAAATTTTGGATGAACCTATATATTAAATGGTGTCTAGATTCGCAAACCAACCTGTGGTTGGATGGTTAGAAGGGTGGTTGTACCCCCAGCTCACCAGAGTTCAAATCCTAGGTTTAACACTGTGTGTTGCATAAAAGACGGAATATTTTTCAGTGGGAGGCGACGTTCCCGTCGACAGCGAGGAGCCCGTGGTGACTTCGTCAATCTCAAGACCCGATCCGCCGGCTCAGTTTTTCGAAGGTGCTCATAGGGGTAGGGTGTACATGTGTGCGTTCATAGAGGTGGGTGCATGTACGTATTGTGAGCGTCTTCGATTGTACTGTGTTTCTTAAAAAAAGTGTCTAGATTCAGTCAAATTTTTAAAAATCCAAGTCAGTTAATATGGGCCGAAGTGATTACTAGTATTGTTTTCGCACTTGTCATCAACAATGTCGGCGGTGCCGTCTATCGAGCGATCACATGTTGGCTTTGCGTCGTGCGTGCGGCGGGGCAGAATGGACAAAAATAACCCTTTTTCAAAAGGATTTCACAAAATAACCCACCTAAAAACTATTTCACTGGACTAACCCTTTGTGTAACTCCCAACAGCTAGGCGCTATGCCCCTGCCAGCGTGGCACCGCCTGGCCCCTCCCTGGCCCCACCCGGAGGCATAACGCCCAGGCGCTATGCCTGTGTTGAGTATCGCCTAGGCGCTATGCCCAAGCTACACTTTAATGTGTAGCGCCTAGCAGATAGGCGCTACACTTTGGGACTTAGTCAGCAGCTCGCAACCCCCTCCCCACCCCGACCCATTCACTCCCAGCTCGACTCAGCCAAGAAGAACAACAAGGAGGCGCCCCCTTCTCCCCTCTCTTCTCCCTCCTCAAATCTCTCACATTGGAAGCTTCATTTGGATTTGTGCCTCTCCACTGCTAGAGGTACCCTCCTCATTCCTCCGTTTGACCTCTTGAAATCTTTCATTTTGGTTGGACTTGGCTTGAAACCCTAGAAATTTGATTTGGAGAGAAATGTTTGGAAATTTATTAGATTCATTGTCCAATGTTGGGAATAAAGATGTGTATGAAGCATTTAATTAGGTTTAGGGTTGTTGAAATTTCATTGTTTGGTTTATTGAAATGTTATGGCTAGGGTTAGAGTTAGGGTTTGCTTATGTAAGAGATGGTGTTCTTGTTAGCTTTATGATATGGTAATGTGTCTAGTATATTTTTGTTTATCTTGTCATGGTTAGTTAATGAACATATTCTCCTATATGTTAGGGATGACAAGAATTGTTCATGTTCATCATGTGGACAAGGATGCCTTTTTGAAAGGCAACATAGAACCAGACCCGGATGAGCTAGATATTGTGTTTGAGCGTAGTCCCACCTATGCCGAGGTCTTAGAGCAAGTGAGGATTGAATTGAAATGGATGGACCCATGTGATGTTGTTGAGTTGGAGGGAAGACATAATGTGGGTTTTGGAATGCATATCCGTTGGAAGACCATGCGTATCTTCTCCGAGGCTCGTTGGCTTCCATACAAGGAGGTGGTGGCCGAATCACTAGACAAGGCTCTTGAGCTATTTGCCACCAAGAAGTTTGATAGTTCATTGCCTTTGGACTTGAACCTTCGTGCCTCCCCATTGGATAGTAGGATTCCTCCACCCGTGGATCAAGAGCTATGGATTGAACCTCCTTTGAGCCAAACATTGAGCCCGATTTCAAGACACCAAGACGAAGTGTTGGAAGAGGACAATGATGATTTTGAGGGTGAAGATGATGATGATGTTGAACTCCACGACAACAATGTTGGTGATTTGGAGAAATATATCACTCAACATGACATGGACCGTGAACTCCCGTATTCTCGAGGCTATGCTTCGGACTCGGATGATGATGGTCCCGAAGAAGAAGTTGACGAGGAGGGGTTCACGGCTAGAGAGGCCAAAATCCACCATACCATATTGGGGCGGGACCATCGGGTGCCTTTGTTTCGTGATCTTAGTCTCGCGGATAAAGCCACGGTTGATGGTGGCAAAGGCATAGTGCTTGGACCAAGGACAAGTTCTCACCGGGATGGCAATGAAGTGAATAATGGATTTTGCAAAGGATCATGGTTTAAGACCTTGTTGGAATTTAAGCAATGGATAAAGGACTTCTCGGTGAAGCATCATCGTCCTTACACGGTCGTGCACTCGGACATCAAGAAGTGTTACACGGTGAAGTGCGAGGAGGAGGGATGTCCTTGGATTGTGCGTGCTAGACCATTCAAGGGAGGTCCTGATTGGCACATATCTAGTTGCGTATCAACTCACATGTGCCGAGGCCCGGTGGTGGATGGCAAGGATGCAAAGCATGAGCACCGGCAACTCACCTCCAAGTTCCTCGCTTATAGTCTTTCCAATGACATCGCGTCGTTTCCAATAATGAGCATCAAGCAGGTCATGGAGTTTGTGAAAGCCCTCTTTCACTATGAGGTGAAGTACGGGAAGGCATGGAAGGCTAAGCAAGCCGCATTCAAGATGTTGTATGGTGATTGGGAGAAATCTTATAACCGAATTCCAAGGTTGTTGGGAGCGATGGCCGATGCTAATCCAGGCATGGTTCATGTGGTTGAACCTTTGGGGAACAAGACAAGGATTGTAAACGGAAGAACCGTTCGAGTTTTTGGTCGTGCATTTTGGGCTTTCGAGCAATGTGTTCAAGCATTTGAACATTGTAGGCCGGTCATCTCCGTTGATGGCACCTTTATGACCCGTCAATTCAAGGGTACTATCTTGACTGCAATAGCCAATGATGCCAACAACCGGTTGATTCCTTTGGCCTTTGCTTTGGTAGAGGTGGAAAACAATGATAATTGGGAGTTGTTCTTCCATCTTTTAAGAACCAAGATATTAACCCCTCATAGGGAAATATGTGTCATCTCAGACCGTCATCAAGGAATTATTAATGCGGTGGACCAAGATATTCCCGGGTATGCTCCGTTGCACCATCGTTGGTGCATGAGACACTTTTGTTCAAACTTCTATAGGGCATGCAAGAGCAAGGATTTGGCCGATGATCTACAAGATTGTTGCCTCGCTTTTACGGAACGTCGTTTCTCAAACTTGTACAACAAATTTCTCTTCAACAAAGAGCTCAATGCGGGTGGTCGAGAGTTTCTCGATAGGATCATTGAAGAAAGAACAAAGTGGGCACGAGCTTTCGATGACGGTGGCCGGAGGTACGACCAAATGACAAGCAACATGGCAGAGGCCTTCAACAAGTTGCTCAAAGGTCTCCGTGCATTGCCCGTAACGGCAATAGTCCATTATACATTCGACATGATGAATGGGTATTTTATTAAATACTCAGAGGAAACGGACCGATAGATTGCGGGGGACTACAAGAACAAGTAAAAATACAAGTACCAACCTAAGGTTGATGATTGGATGCAATTTCAGTCAAAGAAAGCGGATGCCCAAGTTGTCACAGAATATGATAATGAAGAGCTAATTTACCAAGTTACGGAGCCCGGAGGTATAACAGCTGATGTTGTCCAACACAGAGGCCGAGCTTTCAAGGTCTCGCTCAAGACTTGTGAGTGAACATGCGGAAGGACATCATTGCTTCATCTTGCCTGCTCCACTTGCTCGTGGTGTCTCGCCGATGACATTTGGATTACAATAATCCGCTCACGGTGAGAGAGGCTGAGTTATCCATTGAGACTACTAAGAAGACATGGGCTCCTAGATTTCATCCATATTTGGACTAATCAAAATGGCTGGAGTACCATGTGTAACACCCTCAGAATCGGACCTATGCAAGTTTGAGCAAAATTCGCCAAACCCGCATAGAAACGATTCAAAGGTGCCCACCAGGCACTTTCGTGCGGGTGGAAAACGAAGTAATAACATTACACATCAGTCCTCGATGGGACCCACAGAACAGATATACATAACAGCGACTCAATGAGTCAAGAATACAGATATAAGATACAAAGATTCAAATAACCTTGAAAATGATAGAGCGTCCGACTACGGACAAGATGCAAATGGGGCTAAGAGCCCTGAAGAATAACCAATGGCGTCCATAACCCTGCCCAGGCCAAGCCGGAAGGGTAACCCTGCTAACGGCCGATCTCAAAACACGCTTAAACAAAAGGGTGCCGAAGGGCAAAGGAAAAGAGGAGTCAAGATCGAGGCCAAGACACGGCGAGGCTAGAATTGGCGTCCTCGCCACATAGGTATGGTGGATCGGAGCGGCAATGACAAAGCAAATAAACAACCTATAGAGACTCGATACAATGGCGGTTATCGAGAGGGTAAGAATGACCTATCCGGATCCAACACAAGCTAACACCAAACAAACCCATCCCGGTATTTCCCCTCGAGACCAAACGAGGAAGTCAACCGAGGAACCCACACATTGGCGCTTTATTTATTCAATTATAGTTGCGACAATTACTAGTCAGGTTTAGATAATCATCCTGATAAAATAAGCAGTGGGTCATTTTAGTTAACCATTCCGTTATAGTTGCAGCAATTACTAATCAGATACAGATGGCATGATATAACCCCAAAACCCAGCAGTTGTTGGTACTTTTATTCAGCCATTCCGCTAGAAGGTAATAATTACTAGTCAGGTACAAAGGTCGCAAGCGACACGCCAAACAAGCAGTTGTGGGCAGTATTAATTAGCCATTCCATTATCGTGAAGCTGATTACTAGTCATTATAAAGTCAAATTTATAGCAATAAACTTTAGTTATGCTTGTCTATGATCGAGATACTGTGCTCCAAGTCGTCCATATTCGCGGACACGGCTTTCAGAAAGTTTTACCCGCCGGGTGCACCAATAGCAACACACGCCGATCAACCTCGAAAACCAAATCAAAACCCAACGAGGCTTTCACTGAACAATCACAAGATTCAGAAATATTTCAGGGGCACCCTTTGAGTCTACTCCGCAACGGTAAGCAAGCTCCGAGACGGACTCAAGGTTTGGTGGGCAGTGAACGATCGGGAACCCAAACTGGGCTTGTCGACACAGCGAATCGTGTCCCGATCCTAACAAAGATAAAGTGTGCTCTCGCACAATTTAAATCTGAAGTAGCATGGCATAAGCAGGATCGTAATAAAACCTCAAACTAGTTTGTGGCCCCAAGAAATAAGACTGAATCAAGCTCAGCTGGGGGTCCCATATACCTCCCGGATGTGGATAGCGATAAATCAAGGAACAGTATCAAGTACTGGGTCTTACGGGACACAAGTGGCTCGAAACCAAATATTTTCTATCACCCACCGATGCCTCTCGCTTAATTCAATTTTAATTGTTAAACAGAATTTAAAGTGAACGATAAGTAAAACTAGAATCATCTCCAACATCAACTTGCGGCAATACATCAACAATCTGGAATCGAGCGACACGCAACATCACTTGAGCAAGCGACTACGACGCCGAAGTCCAACTATCTACCAAACAACAGTAATAGGATGTGTCCAAGGCAATATAGGGCTGCAAGGGATTTCACTGCATTTAAAACTAGAGCATCGCAACACGTATAGCAATAGATCAACAGGAAGGAGTAAATTACTATAAAAGTAAGATAGGTAGAAAGGGAAGATGCTCGAAAACATTGCCGAAGGGTTCAACCAAGATCGAAAGCTCACATCAACTCAACGGCCTTATCCGCCAAGAAGCAAAACACTAGAAGAAACACCGGATGCACTATTTAATACAACGGCGTAAGATCGGCATGATGCATGTATGATGTATGTCATGGCAAAGTGCGCGCAATTAGGTCATATTAAGCGGAACCGGGGTCCCGACAATTATTTAGGTGGTTCATGTTATTTAGATACCCCGCAAATTAAATGTTGTATTAGCATGGCAAAAGATAGCACCGGGTTCGCTACTCAAATTTAAATGAGGCCAATAGGAGACTATATTTGCCCGCATATGGGCCCCATATTTAATTTAGGTGAATCGGCATAAGGCCCCCAAACCAATGATATGCATGCGAGATGAATAATTTGATGTGCAACAAGTTGTTATTATGTTATAAAATAGGGTTCTCGGATAAGAGTCACACATTAGGGGTCTCGACGATCTTAGGGTTCCGGTGTTCGGGTCTTGGATCGGGTAGATCTTGTTGCATCCGGGGTCTTCGGGTCATGTTGTCGGTCATGGCGTTCGGGACGAAGCACTTGTCGTATCGTGTCTCGGTGTCCTCGGGTCCGATTGTAGATCTCGGCGGCCTCGAGGGGTGTACTTGTCGTGTCCGGAAGAAGGACTTCGCGTCCGTGGCGATCCTGCCGTCCTGTAGACGCCCTCGTGTCGGAAGATCTTGAGGTTCCATGATCGGTTCGCCCGGAACAGTCTTCGGTTCTCGAACCGGTGGTGTTCGCAATCTCCGGGTAGTGGGTCTTGACGTTTCCATGTCGAAGGTCCGAGGAAGATCCTCACTATGGACTCCGAGGCACACCCGAACACGCTCAGCTTGTGGGCATTGCCCATCTGACTCGCGTCGATGCCCTCCAGGACGAAGACGCAGACCGCACGCACTGGGCCTGCCGACGAGGCGTGCACCCTTCATGGTCCCTTGGCTGGCGCACGGTTGACAGGTGAGGCTTCGGCGCGACGTTGCGGGAAGAAAGGCGGGGCCGCAGGGGTTGGTCTCGGCGATGAATCAGAGCACACGGGCGGCTCATGGCGAGGAGGATGCAGCCGGGGGAGCTCGGCGCTCGACGTGGGCCCATGGAGGACAGGGGGCGGGGGCGGCTCAGCCATGGGCGAGGCTGAGCATGGCGGCGCCGGCCGGATCGGGCTCGGGGGTCGTGGAGGCGCAGCCGCGGGCCTAAGGAGGCGACGCCGAGGTGGTCGAGGGCGGTGGCGGCTGGAGAGGAACGGCGGCCGGGCGAGGATGGGCGAGCGGAGGCGGGGTCGGCCGGGGACGGAGGAGGCGACCTGGGCGGGGCGGTGCTTGAGGCAGCTCGGTTGGTGGACGCGCCCGGAGGCGGGCGGCGGCACGGGCGAGGCGGGACGCGCCGGAGCTGCCACGACGTGAGGCGAGGGGGAGGACGGCGGCGGGCTTAAGGCTGAGGAGCGCGGGCCGAGGCTGGTCAGGAGGGCGGCGAGGCGAGAGGACCAGCGGCGGGCAGTGTCATGGGCAGGGAGGGCGGTGGGCTGTGGCATCCCAAAAACCACTACTAGAAAATCGCGTTGAATTTGTGCATTGCATCGTCATCATCATGCATTGTTCGCATAAAACTATGTTTGCAAAGCCCGTGTTGTTTTCTAAACGCCTCTTTATTCAACAAAGAAAACCGTCCCGAATATTTTGTTTTGGCCGCTATCGGTTTGCATATGGCAGTTAAAATAAATAAAAGGTTTAATTGTTTTAGTGGGGGCGAACGAGCCAGATCGACCAGACGACCACCCTGTGTTTTACAAACCCCGGACAATCCTAAAACTACCCGAAAACCTACCCAACCCTCCTCTCCACCTCACCCCCTCCAATCCCTGTGTGACCCCTCACCTCTTCCCTAGCCAACCCCAACTGCCACCTCACCCCAAACTACCCCTTCCCCTCCACCTGTGCCCGCAGCCTTCACCTTTCTCACCCTCAGCCAACCGACCCAACCCCCTTCTCCCTCACCCGCCCTGGTCCCACCTGCCCACAAGACCACCCTCTCCCCACTCCGAGCCACTCCCACCTGTCGCCCCCACCGACCCCACGGGTCCCACCCGTCAGCGCCCGACCCCACGCCACACCTGTCCCGCCGAGCCCATCCCCCACCTACCACGCCGCGCCTCCCCTGCCTTCCTCCCTGTCGCCTTCCCCGCCCCATGCTTCCTTCCGCCGCCGCCTCAGCCTCGTCGCCCTGCTGGCCCCAGACCCCAGCTGCCTCCGCTGCTGCTTGGCGCCCTTGCCTCCCGCGCCGCCTCCTCCGCTTCTCCCGCCGCCTCCGCCCCCAGAGCCCTCCTGCCCGCTCGGCCGGGCTGCCAAGGCCCCGCCTGCGTCAGACTTTACCTCGCCCCACTCGCCAAGCCGCTTGCCTCCGCCGCCCGCTTGCTCTCCTCCGCTGCCGTCTCCCGCCATTGAAGATCGCTTCGCCCGCCGCCCGCACGCTGCCAACCGCCGCCAAGGTTTCCTGGCCACCGCCACGCTTCGCCAGAGCAGCCAGACGTCAAGCCTCGACGCCGCTTGGTGCCTTCCTCTCACTGGCTCCGGTCCTCCCTAGCCTCCGCTTTCTCCTTCTCGCCACTGCCAAAGCTGCTTCCACTGTCGCCCCAGCTCGCCGGAGCTCGCCGACCGCGCCTCAGCCCCCGTCGCCTCTGCGGGACCGCCCTCGCCGTCCTGCGCCCTAAGCACGAGCCTGCCGAGCAGCCCTCGCTTTCTCTCGGCGCTCGCCGCCGTTGGCCGTGAGCGTACCCGACACGGCTACCTCCTCGAGCCGAACCCCATGTCCTCGCCATGCCCCGAAGCTCGTCTGGGCTGCCGTGCGTGCCGCGAGACCCCTCCGCCAAGGCCCAAGACCGCCTCAACAAGAACGGCCACGTGTGCAAGTGACCGCCAAGATCGACACCGAGCCAAAGTGGAGCCACAAACTCCAAGATCTTTGAGAGGGGACCGATGGCCGCGGACCAAGGACGTCGTCATGGACACCAAGATCTCCTTCTCGAACCCGAAGACCACCAAGTGTTCCATCATGGATAAGAAGGCCGGACCCCGAAAACCTAACCCCGGTGCGACGAGTATCCTCTTCCCGGACGCCAAGATCATCGACATGGAACGACAAGACCCCGCTGGTTGATGCCGCGCCTTGGACACCAAGATCTACGGACGCCGAGACCCCCGAACCCAAAGGCCGATCCCGTACCCGGTGCCGCGTCAAGATCGCCTTCTCGGACCCCGTTGACGCCAAGTTCTTCGCCGCAGAGCAACAAGGCCTTCGACAAGACAAGGAACGCCAAGTGTTTCACCCCGGACACCAAGTCCGCCGAGAACCCCGATGCGACAAGTGCTTCGTCCCGAACGCCATGAACGACAACGTGACCCGAAGACCCCGGATGCGCCAAGACCTACCCCTGAGTCTGAGAACGACCTCGTCGAACCCTGGACCCTGTCGAACCCCGAACCCCGGAAACCAAGATCTGCCGAACCCTAAATGTGTGAACCCCTTCCCGAAAACCCTATTTTATAACATAATAACAACTTGTTGCATATTGAATTGTCATACTCGCATGCATGTCTGTGGTTTGGGGGCCTTATGCCGATTCACCTAATAATTAAATATGGGGCCCATATGCGGGCAAATATAGCCTTATATTGGCCTCATTTAAACTTGTGTAGCGAACCGGAAACTCATCGTGTCATGTTAATACAACATTTAAATTGCGGGGTAGCTAAACAACTTGAACCATTTAACTAATTGTCGGGACCCCAGTTCCACTTAACATGACCTAATCGCATCGCACCCTTGCCATGTCATGCATCATACATGCATCATGCCGATCTTCTGCCGTTGTATTAAATCTTGCATCCGTGTTTCTTCTAGTGTTTTGCTTCTTCGGATAAGGCCGTTGAGTTGATGTGAGCTTAGCCCGATCTTCGGATGAACCCTTCAACAATGTTTTCAGTGAGCATCTCCCTTTCTACCTATCTTACTTTTATAGTATTTACTTCCCTCTGTTGATCTATTGCTATACGTGTTGCGTTGCTCTAGTTTCGTGCACCGTGATATCCAATGCGACCATATATAGCCTTGGACACATCCTATTACCTGTTGTTTGGTAGATAGTTGGACCGGCGTCGTAGTCGCTCAAGTGTTTGGCTTGTCGTCAAGTACCACCAATGTTGGAGGAATTGCCGCATGTTGATGTTGGAGATGATCATGGTTTTACTTCTTGTTCACTTAAATTCCTGTTTAACAACTAAAATTGAATCAAGCAGAGGCATCGGTGGGTGATAGGTAAGTTTTGGTTTCCGACCGCCCACTTGTGTCCCGTAGGACCCGAGTTCTTGACACTGCTAGAGATCGAGCGCTAACCACGGTTGGGAGATATGGGCCCCATTGATAATTACTCGATTTCAAAGTATTGTCTGGGGCCACAACTAGTTTGAGGTGTTTTACTATCCCGCATACTTATGCCATGTTTATCGCTTTATTTAAATTGTGCGATGATACGTACTGTTTAGGAAGCGGAGTGATTCTGGTATCGATAGTCCCCGTTTGGGGATTTTACGTCACATCGCCCGACGCAAACCACCGAGTCCGTATCGAGACCGGCCGACTCCGTTATGGTGTCGACTCGGTGGTGGCCCCGTGCTTGCTTTGTGTCCGGGAGCGTGACTTAGGCCCCGCCGACATACCGATGGGTGTATGTTAACGATCGGCAAAAGGGTCAAGTGCTGTGGATACTTTGGTGCACCCTGCAGGTTAAATCTTTAGAAGCCGTGTCGCGGTTATGGACGACTTGGAGCACGGTGCTTGATCATAGACAACTATAACTAAAGTTTATTGTTTTAAATTGACTTGTTTCCGATATGATTAGTAATCAGCTTCACTACGGAATGGCTAAGTAAAAGTACCAACAAGCTTGGGTTTTGGGGTTATCTCATGATAATTGAATCGCCTAGTAAGTGATGCCACTATAACGGAATGACTAACTAAAAGTGCCCATCGCTACTTTATCGTGACGATTATCTAAACCGACTAGTACTTGCTGCAACGATAACCGAATAAATAAGCGCCAACCGTGTGAGTTCTCGGTTGACTTCCTCGTTTGGTCTCGAGAAACGCCAGATGGGTTTGTTTGATGCTAGTATCGAGTTGGATCCGAATAGGTCTTTCTTACCCCCTCGATAGCCGGGTTGTATCGAGTCTCTATAGGTTGTTTAGTGCTTGCCGCCTCATCCACCATACCTATGTAGGCGAGGACCGCGAATTCTAGCCTCGCCGTGTCTTGGCCTCGATCTTGGCGCTCCTCTTTTCCTTTGCCCTTTGTCGGCACCCTTTTGTTTAAGCAGGTTTTGAGATCGGCCGTTAGGTGGTTACCCTTGGCTTGGCAGTGGTTATGGACGCCATTGGTTATTCTTCAGGGCTCTTAGCCCCATTTGCATCTTGTCCGTAGTCGGACGCTCTATCATTTTCAAGGCGATTTGGATCTTTGTATATTATATTTGTATTCTTGACTCTTTGAGTCGATGTTGTATATATATCTGTTCTGTGGGTCCCATCGAGGACTGTTGTGTAATGTTATTACTTTGCTTTCCACCCGCACGAAAGTGCTGGTGGCACCTTGAATCGTTTATGCGGGTTTGGCGAGTTTCGCTAAAACTTGCATAGGGCCGATTCTGAGGGTGTTACAGGCCAGGAAGAGCAGAGGCGGCTCATGGAGAGCTTGGGGGTGGGGAGAGGTGGCTGCTCGTGAGGCGGGAGGGACGGCCATGATCGTGGAGGAGCATCAGGCGGGTGGTTCTTGTGGAAAGAGGATGAGGGAGCAGGCGGGGACGGGTGACGTGGGGCGCGTCGGTGGGTGGGACCAGGTGGGGCCAGGGGCGCGTCAGGGGAGAGGGGGGTCTGGGTGCGTGCGGGTGGTGCGTGGGTGCGGTGTGGGTTTGAGTGGTGGGGCCAGGGGTGAGCTGTGAGGGAGAGAGAGGAGAGAGAGGGGGGTGGGGTGAGTTGGCGTTGTGTGGTTGGGTGGGAATTGGGGCAGGATGACGTGTCGACCCAGGATTGGAGGGAGTGATGTGGAGGTAGGGGTGGGTAGAATTTTAGGTGGGATTAGGATTTAGATGGGGCTGGCAGGGTGGACCGATTTAAATCCTGGGTCGTTCGGTCATTCGCCGCTCATTCCCGCTAAAAAATAATACAATAATTTATTTATTTAAACGGACCGTTTGCACAACATATTTAATTAAAACAAAATATTCCGGAGACCGGGCTTTGCAGTTGAATTAAGATGGGGAGTTTGGAAAACAAATCGGGCGTTACGAAATTAGTTTTTGACAAACAACGTATGATGATGACGATGCAATGCACAAATTCAACGCGATTTTCTAGTAGTGGTTTTGCGGGATGCCACAATTCGACACCACTAACAATGGATCTCGCCCTCGAGATCCGCCTCATGGTACCGGGAAGAAGATCGGCGATCTGCGTCTTCTTGCTTCGTGTAGATCCTCGCGACACCACTACAAAGGTTCATCTTCCATCTTGAAATCGGCGACACCACCAACAAAGGGTCGTTGTCCCTTATCGTCGAGAGAACACTCCGGGGAAACAAAGGACGAAGTTGAAGGTAAGGCCACCTCTAACTTCCATTAGAAGAGGAAAAGTTACATTGATCCACCAGTTCGATGTACAGAGCGAACAGTAAGAGTCGGGTAGGGTGATCAGTCCATCCCGTACCCACACTATCAACTCTATACATGAGTAGGAGAATCAGGCAACTCAACTCTCGAGATTTAGACTGAAGATCTTCATAGGCGGTATCCGGAACAAAGGGATGATGCCAGCAGAAATCGTATGAAAGACACAATGATTAGGTTCCGCGATGGTTCCATTGGCATGAACAACACATGCTCAAGGTATACTCCAACTTCACCAATGCTCGTCCTTCTCATATGTTTTTCAACGACACTGATATCCAGCAAGGAACACATATGGATCAAGAGCTCAAGAACAAAAGGTTGGATGAAGGGTACAACAGTCAAGTTGCAGATTGATGATCGTACCACCTCCGTTACAAAAGGGAGAGAGCGAATCCCTGAAGGTACGACGGAAACCCATCCACGAGAAATCCTGGACTCGAAGAGAGAGAAGAGAGCGGATTCAAAACACGTAGAGGTAAGAGGAGAATAGCAGAGGGGTAAGGAGTAAAATCAGACCTAATCAGAACTATCCAACCGATTTTCAAAATAGTTTTGACACTCTACTTCGGCCATTAGCTAGGTTATCCTCAATTTGGACTTGTGGGGTATCGCAATCGAGCTCGATACCACTGTAACACCCTCGAATCGGACCTATGCAAGTTTGAGCAAAATTCGCCAAACCCGCATAGAAGCGATTCAAAGGTGCCACCAGCACTTTCGTGCGGGTGGAAACGAAGTAATAACATTACACATCGGTCCTCGATGGGACCCACGAGCAGATATATACATATGACTCAATGAGTCAAGAATATGAATATAATATACAAAGATTCAAATCACCTTGAAAATGATAGGCGTCCACTACGGACAAGATGCAAATGGGGCTAAGAGCCACGAAGAATAACCAATGGCGTCCATAACCTGCCTGAGCCAAGCGGAAGGGTAACCACTAACGGCGTCGATCTCAAAACACCTTAAACAAAAGGGGTGCCGAAGGAAAAGGAAAGAGGGCGTCGATCGAGGCGATGCACGGCGAGGCTAGAATTCGGCGGTCCTCGCCTACATAGGTATGGTGGACTGGAGCGGCAGCGACAGCAGGCAAATAAACAACCTATAGAGACTCGATACAGCTGGCGGTTATCAGAGAGGGGTAAGAATGACCTATCCGGATCCAACCTGAAGCTAACACCAAACAAACCCATCCTGGTATTTCCCCCTCGAGACCAAAAGAGGAAGTCAACCGAGGAACCCACACAGTTGGCAGTTTTATTTATTCAATTATAGTTGCGACAATTACTAGTCAGGTTTAGATAATCATCCTGATAAAATAAGCAGTGGGTTATTTTAGTTAACCATTCCGTTATAGTTGCAGCAATTACTAATCAGATCTGAGATGGCATGATATAACCCAAAACCCGGAGTTGTTGGTACTTTTATTCAGCCATTCCGTTGTAGTTGCAATACTTACTAGTCAGTACAATGGTCGTTTACAGCGACCAAACAAGCGATTGTGGGCAGTATTAATTAGCCATTCCATTATCGTGAAGCTGATTACTAGTCATTATAAAGTCAAATTTATAGCAATAAACTTTAGTTATGCTTGTCTATGATCGAGATCTTGCTCCAAGTCGTCCATATCATGGACACGGCTTTGAAAAGTTTTACCGGCGGGGTGCACCAATAGCAACACACGCCGATCAACCTCGGAAAAACCAAATCAAAACCAACGAGGCTTTCACGGTGAACAATCACAAGATTGAAATATTTGAGGGCCACCCTTGAGTCTACCCGCAACGGTAAGCAAGCTCGAGACGGACTCAAGGTTTGGGTGGGCCGGTACTGGAACGGAACCCAAAGCTGGGCTTGTCGACACCGCGAATCGTGTCCCGATCCTAAGCGATGCAGGTGCTCCTCGCACAATTTAAATACAGAAAGTAGCATGGCATAAGTACAGGATCGTAAATAAAACCTCAAACTAGTTTGTGGACCCAAGAAATAAGACTGAATCAAGCTCTGGCTCAGGGGGGTCCCATATACCTCCCGGATGTGGATAGCGCGATAAATCAAGGAACAAGTATCAAGTACTCGGGGTCTTACGGGACACAAGTGGGCGTTCGGAAACCAAATATTTTCTATCACCCACCGATGCCTCTGCTTAATTCAATTTTAGTTGTTAAACAGGAATTTAAAGTGAACGATAAGTAAAACTAGAATCATCTCCAACATCAACTTGCGGCAATACATCAACAACTGTGGCACCGAACGACACGCAACATCACTTGAGCAAGCGACTACGACGCGCAAGTCCAACTATCTACCAAACAACAGGTAATAGGATGTGTCCAAGGCAATATAGGGCTGCAAGGGATTTCACGGGTACGAAAACTAGAGCATCGCAACACAGATAGCAATAGATCAACAGGAAGGAGTAAATTACTATAAAAGTAAGATAGGTAGAAAGGGGAAGATGCTCGCCTGAAAACATTGCCGAAGGGTTCAACCGAAGATCGGGGCGAAGCTCACATCAACTCAACGGCCTTATCCGCGAAGAAGCAAAACACTAGAAGAAACACCGGATGCACTATTTAATACAACGGCAGAAGATCGGCATGATGCATGTATGATGTATGTCATGGCAAAGGTGCGATGCAATTAGGTCATATTAAGCGGAACCGGGGTCCCGACAATTATTTAGGTGGTTCATGTTATTTAGATACCCTGCAAATTAAATGTTGTATTAGCATGGCAAAAGATAGCACCGGGTTCGCTACTCAAATTTAAATGAGGCCAATAGGAGACTAGATTTGCCCGCATATGGGCCCCATATTTAATTTAGGTGAATCGGCATAAGGCCCCCAAACCAATGATATGCATGCGAGATGAATAATTTGATGTGCAACAAGTTGTTATTATGTTATAAAATAGGGTTCTCGGATAAGAGTCACACATTAGGGGTCTCGACGATCTTAGGGTTCCGGTGTTCGGGGTCTTCGGATCGGGGTAGATCTTGTTGCATCCGGGGTCTTCGGGTCATGTTGTCGGTCATGGCGTTCGGGACGAAGCACTTGTCGCATCGTGTCTCGGTGTCCTCGGGTCCGATTGTAGATCTCGGCGTCCTCGAGGGGGGTGTACTTGTCGTGTCCGGGAAGAAGGACTTCGCGTCCGGTGGCGATCCTGTCGTCCCGTGTAGACGTCCTCGGTGTCGGGGAAGATCTTGAGGTTCCGCGGGATCGGTCTTCGCCTCCGGGAACAGGTCTTCGGGTTCTCGATGAACTGGGTGTTCTGGCAATCTCTGGGTAGTGGGTCTTGACGTTTCCATGTCGAAGGTCCGAGGAAGATCCTCACTATGGACTCCGAGGCACACCCGAACACGCTCAGCT
The DNA here is from genome assembly GCA_030063025.1 of Avena longiglumis. Lineage (NCBI taxonomy): Eukaryota > Viridiplantae > Streptophyta > Magnoliopsida > Poales > Poaceae > Avena > Avena longiglumis. The sequence continues at coordinate 49,148,567 of CP125976.1, read as the reverse complement.
TGTGGGCATTGCCCATCTGACTCGCGTCGATGCCCTCGGGCGACGGCGCGGTCTGCACGCCGGGGCCGTTCTTGGCGAGCTGCACCTTCATGGTCCCTTGGCGTCGGTTGCGGTGAGCTCTGGCGGCAGCAGCGTCGGGGAAGAAAGCGGCCGCAGGGGTTGGTCTCGTGAATCAGAAACACAGGCGGCTCATGGCGAGAGGATGCAGGCCGTCGAGGAGCTTCTGGCGCTCGGCGTGGGGCCCGCGGAGGACAGGGCGGCGGGGAGGCGGCTCGGCGACAGCGGCGAGGCGGAGCCGGGCGGCGCGCCAGGGGCTCAGGCGGGTCGCGGGCGCAGCTCAGCGAGCCTAAGGAGGCGATGGAGGAGGTGTTCGGGCGGTGGCGGCGTGGAAAACAGCGTGCCGCGAGATGGTGGCGGGCGGGGTCGGCGCCGAGGACGGAGGAGGCGACCAGGGCTCGGGCGTGCTTGAGGACGGCTCGGGTCGGCGTGGGCGCCGTGAGCGGCGGCGGCAGCGGGCGGGGCAGCGGGCTGAACCAGGCCAGCCGGGGAGGGCCGTGGCCGGGCTTGCGGGAGGAGGCGGGCCGAGGCTGGCTGGGGAGGCGGCGAGGAGGGACCAGGCGGCGGGGTGCGGGCGGAGAGGAGCAGGGCCCCAGGCGGGCCAGAGAGCTTAAGTGGGGAGAGGTGGCTGGCTCGGCGGAGGGAGGGCATCAGGCGGCGGAGTGGTTGTGAGGAAGAGGATGAGGAGGCGGGGGACGGGTGGCGTGGGGCGCGGTGGGTGGGACCAGGTGGGGCAGGCGTCAGAGAGAGGGTGCAGGTGCGTGCGGGTGGTGCGTGGGTGCGGTGTGGGTTTGAGTGGTGGAGCCAGGGGTGAGCTGTGAGGGAGAGAGAGGAGAGAGAGGGGGGTGGGGTGAGTTGGCGTTGTGTGGTTGGGTGGGAATTGGGGCAGGATGACGTGTCGACCCAGGATTGGAGGGAGTGATGTGGAGGTAGGGGTGAGTAGAATTTTAGGTGGGATTAGGATTTAGATGGGGCTGGCAGGGTGGACCGATTTAAATCCTGGGGCGGTCGTTCGGGTCATTCGGCCCGTTCGACTGCCCCGCTAAAAAATAATACAATAATTTATTTATTTAAACGGACCGTTTGCACAACATATTTAATTAAAACAAAATATTCCGGAGACCGGGCTTTGCAGTTGAATTAAGATGGGGCGTTTGGAAAACAAATCGGGCGTTACGAAATTAGTTTTTGACAAACAACGTATGATGATGACGATGCAATGCACAAATTCAACGCGATTTTCTAGTAGTGGTTTTGCGGGATGCCACACCATGGGATTCAACTATGGCCTGATCCGAAATGGAAAGTGATTAAACATGGAAGACGCAAGACAAAACGCTTTAGGAGCGACATGGATGGATGGGGCCGTGGTGGTGCTCGAGAAGCGGGCAATGACCAATTCCAAGAGCCTCGTGAGAGAGCCCGGTGTGGAACATGCAATGGTGAATGGCACAATGCAAGAAATTGTTCTCAAAGAAAAAGAGCAAAAGGAAATGAAGCAAGCACTAGCCAACCAAGTGACAGCCAACAAGACCCAAGCCAACCAAGAACTAGCCAACAAGTCCCAAGACAACCAAGAACTAGCTAACAAGTCCCAAGTCAACCAAGAACTAGCCAACAAGTCCCTAGCCACCAAGCTCCTAGACAACAATCTCCTAGACAACAAGCTCGTAGACAACAAAGAGGTCGATCACTTGGGCTTAGAAGAGGAAGAGGGCTTGGCAGTTTTAACCCGGCTAGTATGTTAGGTTACTTGGCAGGACCAAATCCTTATGTTAATAGGTACGGATGAAATATTCATACTTGCATGCTTATGTTACTACCTACTATGCTTATTTCATTGAATCAATTATTGTTCACATTCATGCATCCTTTACTAACTTGTAGCTTTTATTCTTATAATAGGTATGGCCACTCAACCCAACAAGGGCAATGATGGGGACTCAACCCAACAAGAACCATAGCACCACCTATTCTGGCATTTTGGCACGCTTCTGACAGGGCATCGTCCAACTACAAGTGAACAAAAAAGAGGTCAGGCATAGCATATGTGTGGACTCGACATATCCAAATGAATGTAGAGTGCACAGGTGATTACCTGCCGGTACAAGTAGGCAAGAGCCGTCGAACCCCAGCTGATATTGCTATCCCAGTTTGCTAGTGCCTTCAGCCACATCCACTGAGCGGTCCTACCTCCGCTGTCAGCAAACAGAGTCCTAGAAAGGACATACCACGCGTACACACGAGCATGTGCCTCGATCACCTCAACCTCGGCGAGGTTCGGGCATTCCGCAAAGTTGTCCACAATCCACACATATGTCGCGTCTACTGGGACTCTATCTTTGCTCTTATCTTCAAGTTCTTCAGGAGCCGTGCCAATAAGTAGCTGCATCGCATTGCGCCACCCATCGTAATCTGTGCTCATACAGAGAGGCTCCCCCCCCCCCCGCGATAGGAAGTCCAAAGATCATGGAAACATCTTGAAGAGTAGGAGTGATCTCGCCGGTCCGGAGGTGGAAAGTGTGCGTCTCCGGACTCCACCGGTCGACAAGTGCGGTGATAACAGTCGCGTTGAGGTTCAGCGTCGACCGGCTCACAAGCGTGATGAAAGGGAGGAGGCCTAGCCGCTTGATGTACTCGGTGTACCGCTCGTCGTACGACATGTCATTCGAAGACGCGCCATGAGACCGAACCTTGAGGGGATGAAGCCTCTGCATACATACAAGATCGAACATTATACTTTTTCCAACATAATTGAATCAATAAAAAAAAAAAAGTTCAGCCATGGTTTTATTACCATATGCTTCTCCGCCATCAAGTATGCCCGGTGTTCATGATCATAGTAATCCTCAAGTAGCCACACCATCCTACATATATATTCCAAACATCAATAAAATGTGTGTGGTATATGGCCATTGTTTCAATTTATATAATAAACTACAAAGAATATGGGAGCATATTATTCACACATCCATACAAATACATATACAACCATCATACACAATGCAAAACAACGACACACTTCCATTCCCCATCAAATACAACTAATATATAACTACCAAATAACCAAAAACATACACAAATAGGTCATATTATGAATCCAACTAGACCTAGGGTTTGAGGATAATGTGCAAGATTCATTGGATGAAAGAGAGGGGAAAGGAGGGGATTACCTTGAGGGAGGGATGGGAGAGCAAATTCATGGTGAAATCCCTCAGATCTGTTGGATTTGAGGTGGGGATTTGAGAGAGAAGGAAGGAGGAACCGCCGACGCCCCTCTGTCTGTTCTTCTAGCTGGAGGGAATGGGGAGGGGGCTGGGCGAGACAGCTTAATTCCCAAAGTGTAGTGCATATCTGCTAGGCGCTACACATCAGAGCATAGCGCCTAGCAGATAGGCGATACGCTTTGGGCATAGCGCTTGGGCGTTACTCGCCCCAGATATAGCACCTGGGCAGCACACGACCGGGTGGGGCCAGGGAGGGATCAGGCGGTGCCACGCTGGCAGGGGGCATAGCGCCTAGCTGAAAGACGCTACACTGTAGAGTATAGCGCCTAGCTGTTAGGAGTTACCCAAAGGGTTAGTCCAGTGAAATAGTTTTCTAGATGAGTTATTTTGTAAAATCTTAAGGTTATTTTTGTCTATTCTGCCGTGCGGCGGCGGCTAGCGTGTTAAGGGCATGTACAATGCTAGAGAAGGCATGTCTTTTCTTAGCTCTCCACATCATTTAGAAGGCCTTGATATATAACTTTAATGATCATTATCTCTTATTGCTATCTCTAGCAATTAATAGAATTACTTATTTTTAGTAAAAATTGGTTGACTAAGAGAAGGCATATGGTACAATGCAGAAAAATAGTCTTCTCTTATTGCTAAGAGATCATCCCTTAGCTAAGAGAAGACAACCCTCTCCCTCTTGTTTCTCTCTTCTCCAACTAAGCAAAAATCCAACGTGACGTGCATAAAGGAGGCTGACGTCGCCGCATTTGTACCTGCCCTAAGAACCTGCTCCCGCGTGGTATGACTTTGTGTTCGACGTTTTCCGGGATGGAGCAGCCGGTGAAACGACGGCTCGACCGCTACACGACGGAGGACGGACGCAGTGACGCAGGTGGCCAACCGAGGCAACTACGGTGGGCAGCTCAGCTCAGCTGTGCCACACGGTGATGCAGACTGAACTACGCCCGAGAAAACATTTCTTCGCCCCTCCACTAACCACGCGCTTTTGATCTGCCGAAACAAGGACGGCAAGGATGCTGATCGCTCTCTTTTCTTCAGTACGAGTAGCACTTGGAAGCCAAGATAACTCACTCGGGACAACTACATTACAGCCTGCTGCGACTTCCGGTAATTAAGCAGTGGTAGTACTACTAAAAGTGTGGGTACACTTACTTGTCGCGCACCGTCACACACACACACTCGGGTGTGGTGGATTTCACTGTCTCCTTTACTTCCGTCCAGTGCCGCTGGCTGCGGTAGCAGCAGCGGTGCCTGGTGAACGAGTAAACGTTAAGTCTGAAGATCACTGGAGCTTTCTTTATTTCAACCCTAGCTTACATCACCCTGGAGTTCCGGTAGTAATAGCTTTGATATTCTGTCACGCTCGATGTTACAGCAGCAGGCTCCTCTGGTAGTCCGGTGCAAGACAATGGAGCGCGAGCAGTTACTGTCCTGACGGACGCCGACGACAGCAGAGACCTGGTGAGAAAGTTCACTCCATTAATTAAGTCGTCAATTCTTTGGAGGCAGAAAAAGTTACTTCTGGTACTGGTCTATTAGTACTCCCTCTGATTAGAAACATACCGTAACATTTTAGCTTCATGCAATGAATGTATCTAAATGTCTTTTAATGTATAGGTTCATTTCAAAATTTTATAAATAAATACACTGAAAGACGTCTAAATATGTTTGATTTATAAAGCTAAAATATCTTATATTTCTAAACAGAGGGAGTAGTACGTAATCGACATCTCTCTTTCATGGTGCTTCTCTACCGTAATAAGGTGTTTTAACTTTTAAAATGACTCGGACATTTTTTTGGCTTCTCTTGTGTAAGAGAAAGTCCAACAGCAGCTAATATTTTCTCCTCTATAAGAGCAAGTCCAGCAGGTACCTATATTTTTCCCCCAATAACATCATGTAGGGGACACCCCCATTAGATTCCTTCCCTACAATTCTTATATCTCCAGCAGCTTTCTTTATTTTCTCCCCTATATCTTTGAAATCAGCCCATCAGATAAAAAAAACTAAAATCGCTCATCTCTCTCCTGAAAATTTACAAATCGACAGGCATCTCCGATGCCCCTGCAGCTCGGCCACCATGGAGAGTCCGGCTTCCGACCGCCGCCCCTATTCCCCATCCCTGGGGATGATCCCCGTGCCACTCTGCCATGTCTCCCACGCCATAGAACACCGGAGCACACCGACCCGCGCCGCCACCAAGTCCTGCGCGAATCAGCCTTGTCTGCAACACGGTGGCTTGCCCCGGTCTGCTTCCCCTCCAGCCGAGCTGCCTGCAGCGCGTCTTCCTCTCCCGGCTCGACTTCGAGCTTAATTTCAAGAAAAGTGGGGCCGGAGACGAACCAGGACTCTTCCTATAGTGAGTTGTTGCTCGTGCCCATGGATAGGGGACGCCTCCATTGCCTCGATGCGTAGGGGATGTGGAGGGGCTGGGTCGAGGAGGCGGATTCACCGGGAAGGCAGTAGGGGTCTTGCTGGAGGGCGTTTTCTTGTTCTCTCTCCCCTATGTTTGCTATCGAGAAGGCTATTGGGCTCCTGCTGGACTTGCTCTAAGCGTGCGTATGTAGAGGTCTCTCCTAAAAAAGATTCTTTCCTTAAATTATGCTTATCGTTAGCACGTCCCCTAAGTTATCTCCCCTGAATAAAAAATACATATATTTTAATTAGATAAAACCTACTTTGTCATTTTTTTAACCAACCGCTCACTCATCCCTTCCAAAGGGATAAAATCCCCAAACAGTGAAGTCACCGCCACCACCTCCGCGAGATGCATCCTCGTAGGGAGGCCATTGCCACCACCTCCCCCGTCATCGAGGATGGGGATGACCGCGCGCTGAGCACAACGTTCTGGGAATGGCGCAAGTGAAGCCAGCTGTGGCGGAGCTCGTCGGGCGGGCAGAAGGGTGCCTCGTCGGTGGGGGTCTCCGTACGCGGCCATCATTCTCCGAGCGGTCAACACCCTGCAAGTGGACCGGGGACCGATATAAGGGGAGGCAGCCATCGCCCCCTTGCTGAGGGGAGAGAGAGAGGGGTTGGGTCAGATACCCCAACCGGTAGGTGAGCTTGTAGGGGCGCTGCTGGAGGGTGTTTTTTCCCCTCTCTCTGCCCTATTTTGTCTATGGGGGACGGCCGTAGGATACCTCCTGGACTTTGCTCTAAGGAAAAGTAGAGGTATCTTTTCAATTTCTGAAACCGGACGACTATGCTAGCACTTGACATCTCCCTCCGGCGGCGATGCTAGTTTCTCTACCGTAACAGCAAGGTGCTTCAGCTTTCGCCATGACAGATATGCCAGCTTCTCTACCGCAACAAAAATGAGAGGATTCTTTTCTTTTCATTTTTTGTTGAAGCCGGAGGAAAAAGCTGGGGAATAAAGGCAAGAGAAGCTGCACACTACTTCCCTGCATCGTCAAGGAAGTGCTTAAAGCGAGTCGAATTGATCCATATTGAGGTACAACGAACAAGTTGTCATTTGTATATCTCAATCAATGTAATCCTTAGATCCGAGGTTCTTCCACAGTACGAGTTGAGGATCACTGACTTAGGTTCTGTCAAACGCTGACCCATAACTGGGCAGTTATAAAGGCAAAGTTCGGGTCGATTGAGAATCAAGCTGCGTGATGTGAATAACCAAGATGGGATTTTGCCCCTCCAGTTGGAGAGATATTCTCTGGGCCCTCTCGGATGATATGATTAGGAAAGCATGGACATGCACGACTCGGTTAAGTGTTAGCCGAGGCTATCGACTAAGAGTTAGTCGGATGAATCACTTATCTCGGATCGAGAAGAGAGTTAGACTATTTAAGAGATGACAAATATTCGCCTATAGTATGACAAGGTATATCGTGAGGGAAAAGGGACTCAGACGCAAGTCGCATTAAAAAGGCAAGTCGTTATGACTCTTTGGTATTTGGGAGTCGGCACGTTCTGCTAGGAGCCGCTACCGACTGATCGATTGAGAGTCGGACTCCAATCGTGTCCAACTTGCCATGAGCCTGCGGGGTCACACACTTAAGAGCGGGAGGAAGTTCGGATTGGAGTCAGTGAGTCGGACTCGCAGTGACTAATATTATATGGGCTTTAGTGAATGGACCACGAGTGAGTGGAGCCCACGTTCACTCCCTATATATATTGAGGCATAGAAACCCAGGAGGGTTGATCGGTTAGGTCATTTCATGCGTTGAAAACCCTAGCTCCACAATAGTCTAGCCGTCGTATCGAATCTAGTAGTTCGTCGTTGGTGCTCCCCCCTTGTACGTGTGGATACCAGCAGAGGTGTTGTACGATCAGCACCACGACGATCGTTGATTGGATCGAGATCGCAAGGACTGCACTGCATCAACAGCCGCGCTTCATCAGTAATCCACAACCGCGCGTCTAGTGGTAATCCTCGTGGCCTACTACCTCAGCTAGATCTTGGGATCACCGCGTTAGAGGAAAAAGTTTTGTTTTATCTCTAAGTGGCCCAATAATGGTATCAGAGCGATAGCTTCTGGTTTTAGGCTCGAGATATCGCATATGTGATATGTGGTTGGCTGTAGATTGGATCTATATGCTGTTTTGGTGGTCGATCTATGAGATAGATTGGTTAATACTATTATAGCATGAATGTAAACATTTATCATAAACACAAAGATATAATACTAACCACTTTTATTATTGCCTATAGGGCATATCTCCAACACGACGGGCGCGGGTGGAGCTCGTCGTGGTCATCGGCATAGTGAGATAACGACATGGGCGATGGTAGGGGACGGTGCTCTGCCTCCTGGCGAAGCTCAACGGCATGGTCGCGAGGCATGGGGCAGTGCACAATGGTCGGAACGCTGCGACGCTCTGAGCGGGTACGACGGGAGTTTTAATGGCGCACGGGCTGTACTGATCACGCGGCGACGAACGGGCATGTCCGGGCGGTTCCTGGGGCAGTGGGGATCACGCACGCGAGCGGCGAGGGCGGCGCACGGTCTATGCTCGCATGTTGAGTGCGGCGCTCTGGCGCGCTCTCGGCATGCTTGCAGAGAGGCTGGGCACGCTCGGGCAGAGTGGTCCAGGGGCTGGTAGTGCTTTGGCGTTGGACAGGGGGTGGGGGTGGACGGTGGTTCGTGTCCCAGATAAGGTTGACGAGGCTAGGGAAGCTTCTAGCTTGCCATCGATAATGGGATGGCAAGTTGAGCTCGGCAATGGTCACCATTGATGATAATGTCAAGCTTACAGTGAGCTAGAGCTTGTTAAATGAACTAGATGATCTACTAAGAGTGTGCTATGAGCTAGAGGGGAGACAAGTTAGGCACAAACACTGCTCACTATAGTGTTTAATGTTTTGTTTTATTTGTGTTTACAAGGTGTTTGATGAAATGGCCGAAAGAGATTTGAATTTGATTTTTTGGATGAAAATTGGTGGGTGTACTACTCACATACTAGGTTGTCTCTAGTTAGTCGGTTTGGTCAAGGTGAACTGGTTTGGTTGGGTTTTGATAAATGGTGATCTTCACATATGATATAGATTCAATTTTGAATTGTCATTTGAATCAAGTTGCCAAATGTTTCCGTGAGTTTGAAAGGTGGGCTTGGGTTCACTTTTACTTGGTCTAGCAAGGGGTGAAAATAAATGTAATTGTTTATGTTTGAAATCTTGGACTAGAAATACTCAAAGTGGCCTAGTGAGCAAGATTGGCAAAAATGACCATTTACTTGTTTTGTTTGTTTTCGAAATTCTCTTGATTTGTTTCTACTTGGAATTGATTTAGATGATGTTGTTTTCATCTTTAAACCATCCCCTGATATTCACAATAATCACAGAAGTCCATTCATGCATTCATTAAATCATCACATACACACATGGATTCATAATGATTTTAATTAACAAAAGTTTTTGTTAACCCTAATTTTAGTAATTGGAATTGATAATCCTTGATCAATATTTTTGGGATGTTATAAGGGAGTAGTACGTAATCGACATCTCTCTTTCGTGGTGCTTCTCTACCGTAATAAGGTGTTTTAACTTTTAAAATGACTCGGATAATATTTTGGCTTCTCTTGTGTAAGAGGAAGTCCAGCAACACCCAAATATTTTCTCCCCTATAAGAGCAAGTCCAGCAGGTACCCTATATTTTCCCCCAATAATATCATGTAGGGGACACCCCCAATTAGATTCCTCCCCTACAATTCTTATATCTCCAGCAGCTCCCATCTCTGAAATCAGCCCACCAGATAAAAAAAACTAAAATTGCTCCTCTCTCTCTCCTGAAAATTTCCAAATCGATGGGCATCTCCGCCACCCCTGCAGCTCGGTCGCCATGGAGAGTCCGTCTTCCGACCGCCGCCCCTATTTCCCGTCCCTGGGGATGATCCCCATGCCACTCTGCCATGTCTCCCACGCCATAGAACCCCCGAGCACACCGACCAGCGTCGCCACCAAGTCCCGCGCGAATCAGCCTTGTCTGCAACACGGTGGCTTGCTCCGACCTGCTTCCCCTCAAGTCGAGCTGCCTGCAACGCGTATTCCTCTCCCAGCTTGATTTCGAGCTTAATTTCGAGAAAAGTGGGGCCGGAGACGAACTAGGACAGTGAGTTGTTGCTCGTGCCCATGGATAGGGGACACCTCCATTGCCCCGATGCGTAGGGGATGTGGAGGGGCTGGGTCGGGGAGGCGGATTCATCGGGAAGGCAGTAGAGGTCCTGCTGAGGGCGTTTTCTTGTTCTCTCTCCCCTATGTTTGCTATCGAGAAGGGTATCGGGCTTCTGCTGGACTTGCTCTAAGCGTGTGTATGTAGAAGTCTCTCCTAAAAAAGATTCTTCCCTTAAATTATGCTTATCTTTAGCACCTCCCCTAAGTTTCTCTCCTAAATAAAAAATACATATATTTTAATTAGATAAAGCCTACTTTGTCATTTTTTTAACCAACCGCTCACTCATCCCTTCCAAAGGGATAAAATCCCCAAACAGTGAAGTCACCGCCACCACCTCCGCGAGATGCATCCTCGTAGGGAGGCCATCGCCACTACCTCCGCCGTCGTTGAGGATGGGGATGACCGCGCACTGAGCACAACGTCCTGGGAATGGCGCAAGTGAAGCCAGCTGTGGCGGAGCTCGTCGGGCGGGCAGAAGGGTGCCTCGTCGGTGGCGGTCTCCGTACGCGGCCATCATTCTCCGAGCGGTCAACACCCTGCAAGTGGCCCGGGGACCGATATAAGGGAGGCGGCCATCGCCCCCTTGCTGAGGGGAGAGAGAGGGGTTGGGTCGGAGACCCTAACCGGTAGGTGAGCTTGTAGGGGCGCTGCTGGAGGATGTTTTTTTCACTCTCTCTGCCCTATTTTGTCTATGGGGGACGGCCGTAGGATACCTCCTGGACTTTGCTCTAAGGAAAAGCAGAGGTATCTTTTCAATTTCTGAAACCGGACGACTATGCTAGCACTTACATCTCCCTCCCGTGGCGATGCTAGCTAGTTTCTCTACCGTAACAGCAAGGTGCTTCAGCTTTCGACATGACAGCTATGCCAGCTTCTCTACCGCAACAAAAATGAGAGGATTCTTTTCTTTTCATTTTTTTGTTGGAGCCGGAGGAAAAGCCGGGGAATAAAGGCAAGAGAACCTGCACACTACTTCTCTGCATCGTCAAGGAAGTGATTAAAGCGCCAGCCACGAACAAAACTTTGTTATACTAGCTCTTTGTCTTGGCTAAACTGAACATGCGCTAAATCGCATGCTTTAACACTATACTTTACGTTTCATAGCGCCTAAACTTAACACTGATCACCGCAGAAGATTTTTTTTATTCCTCTAAAAAAAAAGGAAGAGCGGCATCATGTTTGGCCATTCGGGAGGTCCTATTCAAACATCGTGCTCAGGGCATGGTCCCCGAGCTTTACGGCGTTTGGAGGATCTAGTTGCAACTACTCCGCGAAGATGTATCTAGACACCTTTTAGTGTATAGGTTCAAATAAATCTAGACACTAAAAGATATCTAGATACATCTCATTCACAAACCTAAAACAACTTATATTTCCAAACATAACGCAGAGGCTGTTGGGCAGCTACACACCGGCGAAGCCAACGTGACGATCCATCAATTGTGGGCGTAGAAAAAATACTGCCGCGGCTGAGTGCCTTCCTGCTTTCCTTTCCGTATGTCGCGTGCCTGTCATTTGTCAAGTAGAGAAAGAAATGTAGAGTGGTGACCATTAATTAAACTACTAGCTAGGTGGGCATGTGTTTTGGTACTTCGCTGACGACGATCCTAGATTTAGGCAAGTAGCTCTAGAGCGATGCTCTTTTTGGGTAGTTGAGATGTCCCGATTTGTAGCTCCGACATGTGTGCTCATGTGTCCTGGTGCTGGTGGTGGTCCTTGATTCGATTCATCATAGGATGCGAGCAAAGTTTAGGGACGACACATGTCCTGCTAATTTGGAGCGTAGATCCAGCGTCGCCGTCTAGGGATTAATCCCGTGTCCTCCCTCTGGGAAAATATGGAGTGCTCATTGAATTACCTTCATCTGGTTTCTGGTTTCTCAATGTTTGCACCACCATTCAGTAACGGGGCGGACGCAAAAGGACAATGACGATCTATTTGAGACTCGCAATAGCCGGACAGCAAAAACAAGCCTCTCGTCGAGACGACACGAAAGACCACATAATACGGACGGTCGCATTCCCGCTCAAAATTTAGGCCAGGTTTGCGGTTCACAAGACGGACATGCGTCGCGCCCTCCCACATCATCTCCTGGCCCACGCCAGTCCGCTACCCAACATTCCAACCATCGCCGGTCTTCTAACTGAATGGACCATCGTCAACACATGCCCCGTGCCACCACCATAGCCCCCGCGGTCACCACTGACCCCGAAGGTGTAGGTCAACTGGTGGAAGCCGTGGTCACCACGGCCTGACCAGATGACCGAACCGGTGCCAGCGCCTACAACAACATGCAACACCATTGGCGGCACCATGGTCGTATTCGTTGCCTGTCGTCGTCAACATCAACGGTAACTAGGCCGCGTAGGCCACCGGCGGCGTAAGCCCTAGCTACTTAGGAATTTTATTTTATCCAAGTTCTAATTAGTTGTAGTTTGATCATATGATGTATTTTTTCCCTTTCAGGCTTCTATGTATAATTAGTTTGTAAAATATTATGAATTGAAAAAAATACGTCACTATTAAGGTGCATGCTTGGACAAAAAGAGGATAACATGTGACCTAAACAGACCAAAATAAGCAGGTGTGGTGTCCAAAATAAATTCAGCCCGTTAGAAGGTGATGTTAGATTACACTACGATGCCCGTATAGCAATGGTAGGCAGAGAGACCTGAGCTGTCATGGACGAGAGAAGAGAGAACCCCAGAGAGAGTGGGCGGAATGCATAAAACTGACCCAATTTGAAAAGGATGCGCTACACTGTATAGCGTGAAACCTTTTCGTTAGGCGCTACAAAAAAAGGTTAGTTGTGTAAAATACTTTTGCCAATGATTCAGTTTGTAAAATCCTTTCGAAGTTGGGTCATTTTTATGCATTCTACCCAGAGAGTGAGACCGAGCCAGACCCCGCACCTCTCAAAGCAAACAGGCAAAAGATGAGCCCACTAGGTCTTTAAAAGCGTCCCCTGGAAAGAAAAAATTCTTTAAAAGCGTGCGAGGGGACCCGCGTGTCATAGAGTCCAGCTTATATAAAGCAAAAGGTCACGGGCCTTTAACACGGAGCAGTGCAGAAACAGAAGAGCGACCGTTTATAGAGCGAGCGGCACCGGTTCCATGTCGACGCAGGTGGGCCCGCGGGGCGTAAATGACGCACGGAGATATTTCCCGAGATATTTTGCTGAGGCGTAGCTATACCGGTTCTTAACCGTGACCGATCGATGCGTTTGATCGTCGCAGACGGCCGATGTTGCTTGCCTTGCCTCGTCTCTCTCGACGGACGCAGATTCGTGTCCCTTGCTTGCACACCTTGCTTGCACATCTTCTCCGGTCTTGGGGTCTTACTCCCTTTTTTTTTGCGAATTTAAATTTTATTTATTAAGGCCGAGCCATAATGTCCTGCTTACAAGCATCTAAGATAATGTTTGGACCATGGCTGATCCAGACTTTAGTGCACTGGTCCGTGCATCCCACTCTAGCTAAACTATGGCTAACATTATTCACCTCTCTACTTATATGATTAACCAGACACTCTCTATCTTCTTGACATAGGCGTATTACTCCCTCGGTATGTAAATAAATATATTTTTAGCTTTATTGTAAGTTAAATTTTATTAAGTTTGACTAAATTTATAAAAAAACAAAACAATATTTGTAACACTAAATTAGTATCACTAGATTTGTTTTAAATTTTAGTTTCATAATATGATAATTTTATATACTAATATATATTGCTATATTTATCTATAAGATTTGTTAAATTTAATAAAATTTAATTTAGACAAAAGCTAGAAGTACACATCACATTAGCAAGTTCCGGTTGATTTAGTGCAATCTGCCACAAGCTTGCTGATGCGAGGTGTATTTTGTGAGCGATTCTGTTGCTTCTCGTTCCAGGGATGCATAGGTTGACGTCACTCTTTTAAGCGAGTGGCGAGTCCATTGACGTCGGTGATTTCACTCTCGGATCCGTCCGCTGTAGTTCTTTAGCAAATTTGACGGCAATAAGTTTTGAAAGAATAACACTTGTTCAGATTTGTATATATTTATATATTAAAATATGTTTAGATACATACAAATTTAAATAAATATATGACATATTTTTTAAGACAGAGAGAGTAATTTTTCTTTAAGACAAGCACCGCTTTTTTTTCATTGTTTGCGATCTGAATTCAGTATCTGGCAAGCTGCGGGAATCAAAGGCGCAGGCCGGACGGCGATCATTGTAGTCTGAGTCTGAACCTATTCTGTGCCTTCATGTATAGTACTTCCTCCGACCCATATTAGTTAACTCTAATTTAGATATTTTTAAACAAATTTTTCTGATAGATATATTCAAATTGAAGTCAACTAATATAGGTCGGAGGAAGTAACATTTTTTCGAAAAAAACGCTTTGCTCGCTCGTGTCTCGCCCCCAGCGCGGGCGGGCAGGCGCCCGCCGCCGCCGCACCTTCCACCACCCCACACCACCCTCCACCTCCACCGCTGCTATTCGAGCCGCGGGCGACCGGCAGCCGTGGCGCTTCCTTTCCTCGCGACGAAAGGCGCAGACGGGCGTTCTCCTATGGCGGTCTTTGCTCGGGTGGCGGTAGCTGTTCCATCCGAGGAGCGAGGACACGACGACGCTTCTTCTGCGGGGCGGCGCCGGGATCGGCTGGGTGGCGGCCGTCCGCCCTAGATTTGGGGCCCTGCAGGGCCCATCTGGGCCGGTGGCGGGCCGGCCTTCTCGTGACAACGCAGCTTCTAGGATGGTGGTGACTGTAGCACGACGCGGGGATGGCGGCCACGGCGGCCGGCCGGTTGCAGCGTGGCATCGGACTTTACGGGCCCAAAGAGGGCCCGACCGGACCCTATTGGGATTGGTGTGCCCCGGAGGGGCTTTACGGGCTCTCTGGACCTAACCGGACCCAACTGGGACTGGTGTGTCCGGCTGCCGCGTCCGGTCGTCTACCGCCTCCAGCGGTGGAGGCAGTTCCCTCCCGCACGGCCACAGTAACGTCGCCCCGATTAGGGATATTGTTCTCTTCCATTTGGCCACATGTTGGTAGCTTCGGTGAGACGATGATGATGGTAGCTTCATGACCGTCATGGCGCATGCTCGTGGACGGCAAGTTTTGGTGGTGGCAAGGCCTCGTCCTCGCGGGGCTCCTGTGCAACGGCTCGTCCGAGGGTTGTGGATAGGATTTTCGGGAGAAATCCTTGTCGGCTTGCCCGACACCGGCGCGGTGCCGTCTGTGGGTGGCACCATGCCTTCTTGAAGGGCGTCGTGGCTACCCTTCATCCACTTCCCTCTGTGTGTCGGGGGGAAACCCTAAGACCATCTCTGGTCCGGGCAACAGCGGTTGTTTTCCCTCTTGAGGTTGTTGCTTGGTACTCGACGAGTTCGAGCAAGGAGCATGGTGGTAATTCTCTAGAGGGCGCAACGGTTGCGGGTTATCGGCGTTTAGTTGATCCATCTCTGTTTTCATTCATTTTGTTTTTCTTTGTTTTTGTTTGGGCTTGTGTGTGCTGCTGTCCCAGCATCTTTTTTCGTGTTGTGTCTTTTTTTTTGGGTGTTATGCTGTCTGGCCAGCAACGATCTCACCTGGTTGCTATTAATATAGTGGGACGTATGGCTGTTTTGAGAGTAACATTTTTTTCATTTCCATAAGACCAGTGACACTGCTGCGTCGGTTCAACAACAAAATTATCAGACCAAGGAACCGGCGTGGTTGCATGGTAGTGTATGGAACCGGCTATGTTCCTATCCCCTGACACACTGCATGTTGCCTTTCCCTCACAGTTTTGCTAGTAGGTCCCACATTTGCATGAAAAAGCGATTCAACTTGTTGATCCGCTTCTTATGTTAGACTGTTAGAATCGATGCTGTGTAGTATATTGAACCGATTCAATTAGAGGTGAGAGAAGAGTAGGAACCGTTTTTTACACACACTGTGGGTGGTCTAACGGGCCACCTCCTAGGCAGTGTGCTCCTAGGTCTTTGTGTAACTTTGATGATGAGGCTCTTCTCTTAATCAAATAAAAGCAGCGACTACTCCTTCCATAAAAACTTGGTGGCTCATTATTTCCAAACCAGAGTATTCCAACTCCGGGCAAAAAAAAAATACTATAGTTTTCATCTTTTCTCAGTTTTAGAAAAAACGAGGATTGGACCTCTTTCTCCAATACTACAGAAAAACCACAATTTTAGAGATATTTTGGTTTTTAAAACTGCAATATTTGTTGGAGCCAAATACCACACAATAATTCAAAGTGTGGAATTTGTAGATAGAAACCACCTGAAATCCCTTTTGACTCACGGCTGCATTTGCACCCATTGTGGGAAAACATATTTTGAAATATCAAAAAAATCAAAAAACATGCCTAACCACGTGACAAATTTTTTTTTATACATGACATGCAATATATTCTTTCGTCCCGAAAAGTCGTGAACAAATATAAAATATTCAAATGTATATGTATTTTTTTTTTAAATTTTTTTGTCATTTCAAAAGGAAAATGAGTTTGAAAACTGAATAAAGCCGGTGACCAACTCCAAAACAGGTCAGGGCTGTTGTACTAGCGCAATCTGGTGAAAAACGTACGGTCAGCCGGTTCAAGAGCTTCCGCGTCACGGGTCAGCTTTGTTCGTTCTGCAACAAGCACCAGCAGCTGCCAATCAATTTCAGGACCGAAATAAATAAATAATGTACTGGTATGGGTTAGGTTGCCGGCCAGTACGGTCTATGGAGATCAATAAATAAGTACGGCCAGTACTGCACCGCGAGCACTACTCCGACCTGATTCTTGTACTGGCGTCTCGTTTAACAACCCACCTGGCCACTCCTTCCAGTGTGATCGCACCGTGTGCCTCCACAACGACCAACAGTCTGAGTACAATCGGCAGGGTAGGTCACTCGCTCCGATTCAGTTTAATAGGCTCATCCGATAGTTTAAGAAAAAATTGACCACCAATTTTGTCAACAAAATAGTATAAGGTATATGCCATAAAACCTATATCCTTGGATTATATGTATAAAAGTTTGTATGGTATAATTTTTATCACATATATCTCATATTTTGTTGATAAACTTTGTAGTCAAAGTTTTTTTTAAAAACTATGTGTGTGTTTGCGTGCCTATTAAACCGACGCGTAGAGAGAGAATTTTTTTTTTAAAACAATCCATACCTCGCCGCCTTGCATCGTCGTCGGCAAAGCCCTGGCCTGATCGATGTGGACTACTTTCATGATAGGTCCCTCGATCGATTTCCCAATCGCCCTCCTCCAAGATGGGTATCATTTGCCAGCCGTGTATTCCCGATCCGCTCACGACCTCACTCTGGTTCACTGCTTTCGTGATCTTGATCGGGCCTCGACGGCCACAGCGTTCTCGCAGCAGCCGCCTCCTCCATGTCTGCTCGTTGTTGCTCTTCCTGTCTTTGGTGCACCTCATCCATACGGCATGCGCTCTGTTGTGCCACCAGTCCGCACCTTGCAGCTGCCGGTACCACACTTGCATGTGCTCTTCCATGTCGGCCCTGGTCGCATGTTGGGTGGCTTAGCTTGGTCGTGTCCGCCTGCAGGTCAACTTTGGATCTAGGCCCTCGTATGCTCGAGCTTCTCTAGGTGGAGTGGATGTTTCGGGACAAAGCCATGCGTCGGTGGCGTCTGTGGGTGTCACTGTCGTCCATGGAGGCGCCGCGGAGGAACTCCTTCTCGTCCTAGTGGTGGGTTGTTGGGGACGGGGGGAACGAGTAAAAACTCTATTCTGACTTTGTTCAGTAATGATGACGGCGACGCCCGAGGGCGTCGTTCCCTTCCTTGGAAGCGTTTGTCGTGGTTCCCCACCCCCTGTCAGTCTTGGTGCTTCTGCCATGGGTGTGCTCATCGAGCTCTCGGTCATCGTGCAGTGTTCTGCGTCTGTTGCCTGTCAAAACCCACCGGCGAGCAGCGACGAGCAACACGAAGAGCCGGGAGGCTCCCAGAACTGCTGGTGGGCCCTGGTCCCTCGGGCAACGGCCCGCAAAACTCCGGCACACGTCCCGGCTGATGCAAGGGCGTGCCACCTGACCTATACAGTCGGAAGGTGATGGGTTGCTTGATCGGTTTCTGCATGGCAAACAAGTATCGTAAAATTCGAGCCGTGACGGCTCCAGTTTCCGTGAATCGGCTCCTGGGCCGATTATCCCATGGTTACGCATTAGATCTACGATAACATGGGGTTTTGCTTCATCAATCTGAGTTAAATCGATCTGACGGTTTAACGTTTTCACCACATAATTGGAACATCCTACACGTAATTGAGCCTGGTAGAGACAAAAGATGATAGAAAACTAACCCTAGAGAAGGCCTAACAATCAACGTAAAGTCAATTCCCGGAACAACTCCTCTCGAATTAGCAAACCATATCCTCACGTACTACTGGATCGTTCAACCCGTTTGTAAGGCCTGACTAGGTGGATATCAAACTAAACCTTGGAAAACAAGGCATAACTATAACAGATCAAAACAACTGAATAAAGATCAAGCAAGATGCTACCCTTACACCTGGAAAAAGGTGCAAAGGCAGCGAGATAACTAGAGGTAGCATAACTAAACAATCATAGCATAAAGTACCGATGCTAACCTAAACAAATCTATGATAATAGTATTACTCGCCATCAACAAGGCTTCAGTACGAGTAACACCAAATAACGATAGCGAATCTGCCTAGATCGCAAGATGCGATCTAGGCATGACACTTACCCGAAAGAAACCCTAGAAACAAGGGGTGGCGATGCCGAGATTGTGTTTGTTGTGAACGTGATCGTCCTCCTTTCTCAATAACCTTAGGTACATATTTATAGTCAGGAGACTTGCTATCTTTGGAATAACCCTAACAACTCTATCTCTTACTTAAACGAAAGCGGAACCTACTACAATATGAGATACGGGCAATTTAGCCCAAATCACGCACAAGGCCGATCCCAATACGTTGCATATATGCATCCTCCAAGCCCATCTTGATTCTTATCTCCTCCTTTGGCCAAAATGTGGCGATAACACATGCCCCGGTTTTGGCAATAATAATTCCAAAACCACGCTGTTGATGTTTTTTCTTCCTTCTTTTTTTATATCGGGTTACGCGTTGCAGGCGAATCGTCACGCCACCCCTCATCATGATGCCTGTCTTCTCAACTTCTCCATGATGCATGATTTGACAATTTTGGCACCACATTACGGGAAAGCGCTATGGCATTGAACCACCTCCCACTATTCCCTTATTTAAATTCATCCGATTTTGCAGCCCCATCTTCCTCCATTAGCCAAAAACCCTCTTCCTCCGCCAAAACCCTCTTCCTCCGCCATGGCCTCCTCTTCTTCCTCCAAATCATCCGCCTTTCCTCCCAATCTTCCAACACGATGAGCGGCCGAGAGCCGACGCCGAGCACCGCCAATGGCGTCAGATGAGGTCTCGCCCACAATGGTGGGACGAGAGGGGCGGGACTTCGCCTGGTCGGAGGGACGAGTCCACGACCGACGGCGAGAGGGCCTCCAGTTCCTTGTCGACGGGCCGGAGGCGGAGGCTCCGGCGACACCGTGTCACAGGGCGGCGTCGAATCCTCCGACGAGGAGGAAGCGGAGGAGGACACCTCCTCCGCGAATACGCCCGGTGAAGCGCTTCCGCCGGGTCCAGCGAGGACACCGAAGGCGGCGGCGAGGACGAGGCCCCGGCCCGACAACTTCAAGGCATTGGCGAAGACTACGCCCGGCGGCGATGGCCGAATACAACGACGGCGAAGACAGCGTCGACGACACCGACCTCTAGATTAGGAACTAGTAGTAGTAGTACTAGTAGTAGATTTCCTTTTGTAAGCAATCGGCTCCATTGTAAACAATCGTCTTTTGAATCAACAAAGATTGCTTTTCCAATTCGATTTTGCCGATAGTCAAAATAGGTCGATGTTCCAGAAGCCGATAGTAATGTATCGGCTTTCACCATACTACGCTCATACAGTCAACCAAGTCAAAGCCCAAAGAGCCGATGGTAAAACATCGGCTTTCCCACGCGTTGACAAGGTCGATTTGGTCGCATACTTAGACAAATGAGCGGCCACTTCCAGTTTCAAGCGGTAACTGCGACCCTCTTCAAAAAGGCCAACCCGGATCTCCAATTGCCTCACGGATAGATCGAGCTTACGGCGACAAGAACCCTCGATCCTCAATTGCATAGATCCATCTCCATGTAAGCAAACTAGATGGCGGAATCGTCCAACACCAACACAATGGTCTCCGGTGCGAAGGTACGCCTACTCCTCGCGATCGAACACGGTGCTAGAATTAATGGTAAACACACAATTAATGCTTTATTCCACCATTAAATTTTTAGGTTTCGGACATTCTGCCGCATCCTTTTCTCCCAAATTCTCTCTGTCTTGGCCCCGTCACAGAATCTAGTCCTGCCATCGATCTCTTGCGAGCAAGCAGAATCCCTTAAGCCAAAACCTAGATTTGAATTCTTGGGCCGGCCTTGCAGCTGGCCTAATCCCCTGAACATTGGGTCTCTTGGTACAGCAGGTAGCCAAAACTTACCAATCTCAATGGGAAACAAGAATAGCCGATGCCTTGTATTTGTCATTGTCTCCCTTGAGAAACATGAAAATCTTCTAAAACCATCGGCTATTTACGGTCCGATGCTCAATCGCTTCATGTTCGGTCATGGCCCCATGACACCAACTCATTAGACGTGGTGATGATTCTTGATGCGGACGTTACATCACCCAGCCCCTCGCTTTTAATCGACAAGGTCCCTACAAGCTTTCTTCCAAAAGCAGGCCTGTTGGGGTGCCTATATTCAAAGCCACATGAAAACTAAAGGCCTGTCACGGAGAAAGAACACACGGCTTTCCTCAACTTCGGTGGAACATTTCATATACATGGCCCTTCCCTTGCTCCAACCAAGAATTATCTCTCTTTGGCCTACGAACTTGCCAAAAGCACTCAACTTGGCATCGGCAAACTGTTCCTTGGAGAAGTCTATCGATATCTCCAATTGATGTCTGTCAAGCTATTATCCGGCATAGCAGTCAAAACAGGAGGTCCTTGGTGGTTCATTCAGCTATGGGCTCATTGTATTTTCAAAACCATGTCCCAAACTTCCCCTTTTGGCGAGTTGCACCTTTCCGGATGCCAAAGGCGAATCCGATGCACCAGCTACGGCCAAGATTTGTATAGACTGCCGGGTAGTAAGCGACCCCTCAGAAGCATCCAAGTGGTTCAGCATTTTCTTTTAAGGCACTGAAAATCCTATCTTCTTTCCTTACATGGAAGAATCGGAACATTTGAAAATCCAATCTCCTTGAGTTAGACAACTTTGATGACACCAAAGACTTTCAGGCTATTTTCCACCGTGATCCGTCCTGTTTCCTTCCGGTTGGCATGAGTACATCCAAGAATAATCAAGCACGGATACGAATTCTATCGGCCCGGTCCTAGTGGCTCGGCAATTTGGCCTTGGACAAGTACCTCCCCATTTCTTTCTCCACCATCTTCTGAGAGCAGTGACCTGCCCGATCCTCTCACCATCAAAGGTGTTATTCCTTCTTCGATGCTCTGACCATCCCAATTCCTAACAACCTCACCTTCGCTTCATCAACCGATGGTTTTGAGAACTGGTGGTCGATGTGGAAGACTCATGCCTTCAGGAGAGCTCTGGGACCGTTGCTGGAACAGCTCGATGCTGAATATGATATCCCCGTAGAACAGGTACCACTACTCATAAATTTTCTTGATGCAGCTCACAAATGATTCTTCTAATAACCCACTCTATCTCCTTGCAACAACAAGATGGTCCTGAACCTACGCACGGTGATGGCTCCCCCTTCGAATTCTTCCCACCAGCTCCTGTGGTCCTTTTCTGCAAAAACTCGCCACCTTTGAAAAAGGTCGTGATGCAGAACCAGCCGATATCACCACAATCGGCTTCCAAGAACCAAGCAACTTCTAAGTCAGCCGCCTCTGGAGTTCCAACTAAAACAAGAACGGTGGTGAGGAAGGTAGCTGCCAGGAAGACTTTGAGGCGCCGGAGCCCTTCTCCAGAAAGTTCGCATGTACGCTGATCCATGTCTTGGTTGATCTCTTTCATCCTTGCAAACATGCTCGTACTTACTAGCTCTCCTTTTCTTACAGACTTTCGTCGAAGACACCTCCGGCGAGGACACACAGTCCAATCGAGGAGAATCGGGCCCAACAGACTCTGAGAGGACCATCACACCGAGCCAGCTAGATTTGCCACCATCGGCTCCCAGGAAAAGGCCGATTCCTGAACCTCTCGCCTCAGAGCATCGGTCGGCGGGGCGGTATGAGCCCAAGAGGGTTATGAGGCGCAAACTTCTTCGTCGAGCCAGGAGGTTTCGAAAGTCATCACCCTCTATGTTCTTACCAATTGTTTTTTTTATCTGCCGATTCATCACTATTTACATCGGCTAAGCACCTTCCATGCAGACGAATGACACTTCTAGTGGGAAAGCCGGGGCAGTGCCGATGCCTCTCGCAAGGCTGGATCTAGTAATCCCTGAAGGCGTAGATGAAACGGTTACCACTTTGGCCAAGCCCCCAGCAACAACACACAAGTCAATTGTCTCGTCATCTGCTATCCCCTTGATCGTAGGAGAGGTACGTTCACTTCGTTCGGCTCATCCTTCCATGTTGGACGCATACTGACGCCATTTCGGCCTGCCAGGGCTGTGATATCTCAGGTCTGCTGACGTTCGACCCTGAATCCATCGAACCAACCCCCTCTGTTGCCAACGATGAACCACGAGCAAGGGCTGTTCTACCTCAATTCCAGCGTCTCAAAGCCTTGCTGGCCTCCCCGATCGAGAAGTTGATCGAGGGTTCTGAAGAGGTGAAGAGTGTCCTTGCCGAAATCAAGGACCAACTCCCAGTAGCATTGCAGGTGAAGCTTTGGCCAGTTGTAACTCTGTCTTTCTACGGGTCAAGGGTGAAGTTGGCTCGTGAGAGGATTAATCTGCGCGCCCAACTCGTGAAGGCCAATATTGCGGACAAATGCCGGGCTCAACGAGAAAAGGCGTCTGGATGCCAAACCGACACTTCAGCCGATCACGAGCTTGCATCCTTGAACAAGGAATTGGGAGATCTTGAAGAGAAGGTCAGGCGACTAAACAGCTCATTCGTGACAAGGAAGCATTCATCGCCCGCTCCCAAGACGAAGCGAGAAGGCCTCAAAGCTCAATGAAGGCGATCTGGCGGAAATCGTGCCTGAACAAGCTGACTAGTGACGGGCAGGGCGAAGATGATGGCCGAGATCGCCGAGGTGGATCGTGTGTCTCTTGGCGCCCTCACGCCTTGAGGCATTCCTTGATAGCTCATTCATGTAAACCTTTGCTATAGCAGTTTGAACCTCTAGAGTCGATGGTGCATCGGCTATATTTTTTTCTTATTTGGCGATTTCATGTATCGGCCCCATTCCTTGTCCATCATCCCACATGCTTGGGAAATATTTCTTGAGATCTTGACCGTTGCTGCCCATTGGAAATTTCGCGTTCGACTCCTCAAGCATGTACGTTCCTTAAAACTTGATCGACCATGTATGGCCGTGCCAATTTGGAGACCATTTACCATATCTTGCATCCTTAGTCCCCAATGGCAATGACTTCCCATACCAGATCGCCAACGTGGAACTCCTTTGGTCTCACCTTCTTATTATATGCACGAGCTACCTTGGCCTTGTTCTCTTTGATTTTCTCAAGCGACCACGGCTGAGCTCGATTAAATCCTCAACATCACTCATCGAGTCATATTCTTGATTGTTAGATCGTTACGAAAAGTGACACTTCTCGATCGGTAGTAATTTCCCGAGCAATCTGACTTCTTGTCCATAGACTAGATGGTATGGCGAGGTTTTATCGCTCCATGACATGACATGTGATAAGCCCATAAATCCTCGACAAAACCTCGTGCAACGCCTAGGGTGCTCATCGACTTTCCTCTTGATCGACTTGATAAGGCTCACGGTTGGGCCGAGCTTGCCCATTTTCTTGAGCATAGTATGGAGATGATCGGATCAGCTTAATTCCCGTGTCCTCACAGAATTTTCTAAACTCATGAGAAATGAAGACCGAACCTCCATCGGTCGTGATAGTTTGGGGAATCCCGAATCTATGAATGACATGTTCTTTCACAAAATTGATAACATCCATCGAGTTCACTGACTTCATAGGGACAGCTTCCACCCATTTAGTGAAATAATCCGTAATGGCCAAAATCCACCCTCAGAATCGGACCTATGCAAGTTTGAGCAAAATTCGCCAAAACCCGCATAGAAACGATTCAAAGGTGCCCACCAGGCACTTTCGTGCGGGTGGAAAACGAAGTAATAACATTACACAACAGTCCTTGATGGGACCCACAGAACAGATTTATATAACAGCGACTCCATGAGTCAAGAATACAGATATAATATACAAAGATCCAAATCACCTTGAAACCAATGGAGCGTCCAGCTACGGACAAGATGCAAATGGGGCTAAGAGCCCTGAAGAAAACCAATGGCGTCCATAACCCTGCCCAGGCCAAGCCGGAAGGGTAACCCTGCTAACGGCGTCGTTCTCAAAACCTGCTTAAACAAAAGGGGTGCCGAGAAAGGGCAAAGGAAAAAGAAGGAAGCGTCGATCTTTGAGGCGATGCAGCGAGGCTAGAATTCGGCGGTCCTCGCCTACATAGGTATGGTGGATCGGCGGCAACGACATGTGAACAACCTATAGAGACTCGATACAATGGCGGTTATCGAGAGGGTGAGAAATGACCTATCCGGATCCAACACTGAAGCTAACACCAAACAAACCCATCGGTGTTTCCTCACGACCAAACGAGGAAGGCAACCGAGGAACTCACCACATTATCGGTTTACTTATTCAGATTATAGTTGGCACTTTACTAGTCAAGTTAGATAATCGTCACGATAAAGTAAGCTGGGCACTTTTAGTTAACCATTCCGTTATAGTGGCGACTTACTAGTCGAGATACATTTAACATGAGATAACCCATAAACCGGTGATTGTTGGTACTTTTAATCGCCAATTCCGTTGTAGTTGCCATACTTACTAGTCGGTACAATGGTGCATGGTAAAAGCCAAACAAGCAATTGTGGGCGTATTAATTAGTCATTCCATTATAGTGAAGCTGATTACTAGTCATTATAAGTCAAATTTATAGCGGTAAACTTTAGTTATGCTTGTCTATGATCGAGATCTTGTGCTCCAAGTCGTCCATATCCATGGACACGGCTTTGAAAAGTTTTACCCGGGGTGCACCAATAGCAACACGCTCGATCAACCTCGGAAAAACCAAATCAAAACCCAACGAGACTTTCACATTGAACAATCACAGGATTGAGAAATATTTGAGGCCACCCATTGAGTAGATCCATAGCGGAGTAAGCAAGCTCGAGACGGGCTCAAGGTTTGCGTCGATGGTGTAAGCATTTGGGAACCGAAAGTGTGGCTGGGCTTGTCGATACAGCGAAAACACTCCGCTTACCTAAGCGATGATGTGCTCCTCGCACAATTTAAATCTGAAAGTAGCATGGCATAAGTACAGGATCGTAAATAAAACCTCAAACTAGTTTGTGGCCCCAAGAAATAAGAATGAATCAAGCTCTGGCTCAGGGGGGTCCCATATACCTCCCGGATGTGGATAGCGCGATAAATCAAGGAACAGGTATCAAGTACTCGGGGTCTTACGGGACACAAGTGGGCGTTCGGAAACCAAATATTTCTATCACCCACTGATGCCTCTGCTTATTTCAATTTTAGTTGTTAAACAGAAATTAAAGTGACGACAAGTAAAACTATAATCATCTCCACATCAACATGCGGCAATACATCAGCAACTGTGGCATATGACGACACACATCAGCACTTGAGCAAGCAACTACGACGCGCAAGTCCAACTATCTACCAAACAACAGGTAATAGGATGTGTCCAAGGCGATATAGGGCTGCAAGGGATATCACGGGTACGAAAAAACTAGAGCATCGCAACACAGATAGCAATAGATCAACAGGAGGGAATAAAGACTATAAAAGTAAGATAGGTAGAAAGAGGGAGATGCTCGCCTGAAAACATTGTCGAAGGTTTCCAACCAAAGATCGGGGCGAAGCTCACATCAACTCAACGGCCTTATCCGCGAAGAAGCAAAACGCTAGAATAAACACCGGATGCAATATTTAATACAACGGCAGAAGATCGGCATGATGCATGTATGATGCATGGCATGGCAAGGTGCGATGCAATTAGGTTAGATTAAGCGGAACCGGGGTCCCAACAATTAATTAAATGGTTCAAGTTATTTAGAAACCCCGCAAGTTAAATGTTGTTTAACAAGGCAGAAAGTTTCACCGGTTCGCTACTCAAGTTTAAATGAGGCCAATATAAGGCTAGATTTGCCCGCATATGGGCCCCATATTTAATTATTAGGTGAATCGGCATAAGGCCCCCAAACCACATGATATGCATGCATGAACAGTCATTATGCGACAAGTTGTATTATATTGTAAAATAGGGTTTTCGGGAAGAGGTTCACACATTAGGGGTCTCGACGATCTTGGGGTTCCGGGGTTCGGGGTTCGGGGTCGGTCTCAGGGTCCAGGGTTCGACGGGTCGGCGAGGTTCGGATCTGGGGTTCGTCGGGATCGTTCTCGAACTCCGGGGTTAGGGTCTCGGATCGGGGTAGTTCTTGTCGCGTCCGGGAAGCAGGTCTTGGTTCGGTGTCGGCGCGAGTTCTCCGGTCATTGTCGTTCTTGTTGCATGCGGATCTTATCGCATTCGATCCTCGGTTCATGTTGTCGGTCATGGCGTTCGGGACGGGGTACTTGTCGTATCGGTGGCAGTCTTGGCGTTCCGGGGACCTTTGAGTCGGGGATCTTGGAACGTGCCGGTTTTCTCCAGATTATGCATCGCCTCCGTGTGGAAGGTCTCGAGGTCCGGTGGAGGTCTTGACCGCTGAGAGAACTTGGTGGCCGCTCAAAGGTCGAGGAGGATCTTGTCGGTGTCGAACTTGGGGTTCTCGCCTCAACCCTCGATGGCCTACTTGGATCCGCGTCTCGGTACCTCGGGATTATCCGGTCACTTGTCGATCTTGTTGTCGGGGGCACCACTTATCCGCCAACCACGGACATACAACCACCACCGAGATAGCCGGGTCTTTGAAACAACATCCGAGAAACTTGGCGACGAGGCCACGGAAGCGTGGCTGAATCGGCAACGCCGACGGAGATGGGCACGCAGCGGGGTTCTCGGCGGATGGTCTTGGGCGGGCGAGACACGAGGAGGAGGCCGCCATGCGGGCAGTGGTGAGACTCTGAGAGTCTGTGAGGATCCGGCGGAGAAAGGCGTGTCGGCGAGGTCGGGAAGCGAGGTCTGTGGTCGGCGATTTGGAGAGGCGGCTCCGGCGAAGCTGGGCGTGTGGTCGCCGCCCGTGGCGGCTTTGCTGCGAGGCGACAGGCTTGGTCGAGAGCCTCTGGCGGCGAGGATCTTCGTCCAGGCGAGTGAGGAGCGCCGCAGCGTCTGTGGTGAAATCGGCGGGTGGCGAGCGAGCAGTGGAAGCTGGCCAGCGATGGATGGCGAGAAGAGGTGGCGGGCGAGGCCGGCGGTGACGGGCCAGGCGGCGAAGAAGGTGGAGGCGTGGCGGACGTGAGTGGAGGCGAGCGGAGGCGGCGAAGGACAGCGAGATAGGCAGCAGGCGGAGGAGCTCAGGCGGCAGCCTCGGCAGAGAGGGAGAGAGGTGGAAGCGGGGTAGCAGTGGAGGCAGTGTTGGGGAGGAGAGGAGAGAGAGGCCGAGGTGGTGAGGGCGCTTAGGCAGGCGGTGAGCTTGAAGAAGAACAGGGAGGCGGGCGCCAGTAGGTGGGTCAGGGAGGTGGGGTCGTGGCGTGGCTAAGCGGTGCAGGGGGACACGCAGAGGGGGGGAGGCGGGGTGCGTGGCGTGTGGTGGGAGAGGGTTGGGCTGAGTGGGTGTGGGGCTAGGCCACGTGGCAGGTGGGGATTGGGTAGAGGGGAGAGGGGAGTGAGGTGGCATGTTCTGATAGGCTAGGGTGAGGTGGCTGTTTGGGTAGTGGGTAGACTAGTGGGTAACTTTAGGATTTAGGAGCGGTGTAGTTGGACCGTTTTAAAATCTAGGGCGGTCGTTCGGGTCGGGTTGGCCCGTTCGACTGCCCCTACTAAAATAAATATAAACATTTTATTATTTATAAACGGAACTTTCGCAAACCGATGCAAGACAAAATAAAATAATCCGGACAAGCCCGGGTTTTGGGTTTTGAATAAAGACGGGGCGTTTAATATAGAAAACAAAATTAGGGTTTTTAGCAAAATGGTTTCGAACAGATAGATGCATGCTGATGTTATGCTGATGCACCGAGACAAGACATGCGATTATGATGATGCGATGCACAAAATCAACGCGATTTTCTAGTAGTGGTTTTTGCGGGATGCCTCATCTATCCTTCCTGATAGATTGGAGATGAATCTTCTGACGAAGTTGATCTTGCCGATGAGAGACTGCAGTTCTTTCTTCGTGGTAGGTGGCTTCATTGTTCGCACTGCCTCCTGACTTTTCAGGCCGATCTCAATTCCGCGTTCATGGACCAAGAAACCCAAGAACGGCGCCGTCACCCAAGGCACACTTCTTTGGATTCATCCGTAGCTGGAATTTTCTTGTTCGGTCCAGGGCGTTGCAGATCATCCAAGTGTCCTTGTCTTGAAGCGGACTTGACCACCACGTCATCGATATAAATTTCCACCGGCTTGCGATCGGATCATGGAAGATGTAGTTCATGGCTCTTTGGTATGTGGCGCGGCATTCTTGATCCAAACGTCATGACTACATATTCAAACAACCCCGAACACAGGACTCTGAATGCGGTCTTGTGTATATCTTAGAGCCATAAAAATTTGGTTGTAACGGCGTTGCCATCCATGAAGCTCAAGATCTTATGACCAGAAATTGCGTTGATTAATGTCTCTGCTATCGCATCGGATACTCATCCTTTGGAGTAGCTCTATTGAGATCCCAAAATCTATGGCCACCGCCTTGGCCATCCTTTTCTCTCAGTGCGATACTAGAAATCCACTCGGCATACCCGCATGGCTGATTAACTTAGTCAACATTTTCGATCTCTTTCTTGACTTCTTCCAAAATTTCGGCCTTCATCCGTGCTCATTTCTTTGGAATGGCGAAACCCTTTTTAAGCGGGAGTCGATGCTCAATGATGCTCTGTCTAACGGGCATCTCTGTATAGTCCCGAAAGCGATGCGGATATTCTTTCAACAAAGCTATCATCGGACCGCAGATTCGGATCTAACTTCTTGCGATAAATGTTGGTCGTGGCTTATCCCTAGGACCGATGTCAATCTCCTCTATCTCATCGTGAGGTAAACCCATACCCTAGCTTTCGTCACACGCTAAATCGATGCTAAACAGGGCAAGCAGTTGGTGAGGATAATAAAAATAATTTGGGCCGATTGCCTGAATCGGCCCCCTTTTTGATTGCATTAGTCAAGGACGGTTTACACCTTATTTATGCTCTACAATGGCAGGGAATCTCCCTACTACGACTGCATGACCTGCTTGTCGTAAAATTACTGCTTTTTATTTTTTGTGGCCGATCGCAGGGATCGGCCATACCATCTGATCGTGGACTTTGCTACTCTGTCGAGGGCGATGGATAAGACCAGCCTCACCCCGTTTTTGTAGCTTCAATGCGCTCACAGCCGTCTAGGCGATTCTGAGATCGTCTCTTGGTCTTCGCTTCCCAGATGTTCATGCCGACTATGGAGATCTCGATCGAATCATCTGCATGAATGACCTCCACTTCATCTCCATCCCATGTATAGGCCTTTGGTCCATGGATGGAATTCAGCGATTAGCGTGAATCCAATCCCTCCCCAAAGAAGACAGTAGGTGCTTTTGCTTTCCACGACGAAGAATAGCGTAGGGATGGTTTTTGCCGCAGTCGGATCCACGTTGATGCGCCTTGCGTTTAAGTTTGGCGTTGAAGTCGCTTAACGTGGCGTTGGTTTTGATCGGATCTGCGGTGGAGCGTCCCAAACGCCGTAGCATGGAGTATGGCATTATATTGGCCGCTCGGTGTCAACCAACATCTTCTTGACGGTGCCCATTGATATAACCTCGCGGTGCATGTGGCTTTCGGATGTTTGTAGCCCTTCTCCGTGGCTTTTCAAAGATAACCCGTGTGGGCGCATTCAAACTGCCTTTGGTAGCTCTTTGGTTCTTGGGCGCAAAACTCGGCGGAAGTATGAACACCATGTTTGTGCCCGATGTCTTCGCATCGGCTTTTACCGGGTTTAGGCGCCACTCTTTCGTTTTCGGCGATCCTCCGTTTCAAGGTCTGCCCGAATTTTCGCGGCGGATCGGGCCGCTTTCTTTAAAGCGTGGAGGTGCTGCGGCTTCCTCCAAATTCGCATCGCTGAACTCGCTTTTGGGTGTGTCTGAGTCCATCGGGGCACCATCTTGGCCGGTGATATCTGTCTTCTTCTTCACCCATTGGCTCCTCGAGGTCTTTCGCTCGAGATGACTCCTCTTGTCTGTTCTGAGGCGGGAGAGGCCCTAGGCAACGAACAACCGGACTGCGTCATCCTTCTGCTGTCCACATTCCGGGCAGTTGTCGATTGTAGGCAATCGGCTCATTCCGGCATTCCAGCAATACTTGAAGAAGGGACAATCCCAATGTTTATCCACGCCTTCCTTTTCCTTTGGCTTTCCCCTAGCGAGGTGCTCATATCCTTCATCATCTCTATCGCGCCGGCGACGTCGGTCATACTGACGCTCATACTTGTTAAGGAGATGTGTGGAGTGTGGCTTCTGATATCGCACGCTTCTCACTTGCTCCTCGGTTAAATATCGCCTGTCATCATAACGGGGCCGGTCGCGTGGACCAGCCTCCTCTCTTTCTTTGCCCCGAGAGCGACCGCCTTCCTCCTTATATGTGCCATGGTGGTACACAGGTCCTGCCATATTAACATCGAACGAGAAATCCAACTGACGCCTCGTGGAGTGGCTGTGTTTATCTTTTTTTCCTGTATTTGTGTTGTGTGTTATGGTGGTAGTTGTTGCGTTTGTATCTTTGTTTTTGACCGATTAATGAAAATGGTTCAGGCCGACAATGCCCGCCGTAGTTGCCTAAAAAAAGAATCTCGACTCGAATTGTTGGTCCATAGGATTCCAGCCAGCCCGAAGTTCACGCCAAGGAGACACACCCACACGAGGCGGGTGGGCTTTTGGCGACCAAGTGGCTCCAGCTCTCAAGTATAGCTATATATATTATTATATACATGGTCCACTAAAAAGGGGATATATGTTAACATTTATAATTCATTCTCTTGTTTTGTGGATTAGTTTCTCTAATTTAACATAAATTTTGGAATACATATGATTGGCCTCACTGACAATTTTGTTGGAATTATGCCCTAGAGGCAATAATAAAGATGTTATTATTATAATTCTTGTTCATGATAAAGTTTATGTTCCATGCTAGAATTGTATTAAGCGGAAACTTTAATACTTGTGTGGTTTGTAAACAACACCGTGTCCCTAGTACGCCTCTATGGACTAGCTCATTGATCAATGATGGTTAAGGTTTCCTAACCATAGACATGAGTTGTCAATTGATAATGAGATCATATCATTGGGAGAATGATATGATGG
The DNA here is from genome assembly GCA_030063025.1 of Avena longiglumis. Classification (NCBI taxonomy): domain Eukaryota; kingdom Viridiplantae; phylum Streptophyta; class Magnoliopsida; order Poales; family Poaceae; genus Avena; species Avena longiglumis. Next base: position 49,116,941 of record CP125976.1, on the reverse strand, counting down.
GAGACCAAACTAAGCGAAGCAATTAGATCGTTTCATCGTGTTCATCTTTGCGAAGCTTTTCCTATGTCAAATATTGTATTCCTTAGACCATGAGATAATGCAACTCCACGTACCGGAAGAAAGCTTTGAGGTCATCAAACGTCATCCTATGAGAGGGTGATCATAAAGGTGTCTCTCGGTGATCGGAAAGTATCATTGGGTTGTATGTATCGAGATGGAATTTGTCCCTCCCAAGTCGGAGAGATATACTTGGGCCCACTCGGTCGATATCAACACCGCTTGCAAGCATGTGGTTAAGGAGTTAATCACAAAGTGATATCGGATTACGGCAGTAAAGTACTAACGTGAGCGAGATTGAACTAGGTATGACGGCACCGACGATCGAATCTCGGGCAAGTAAAATATCGCGAGACGAAGGGAATATATATATGGGATTGATTGAATCTCGGCATCGTGGTTCATCCGATATGATCATCGATGAATGTGTGGAGTCAATATGGGTGCCTGACCCTGTTGATTATTGATAGAAGATCATGTCGCATATTCTCGAACCCAGGTCACACTTAACGTATCTCGACGCTAGGATAGATTGGATAATTGGTTTATAAATTTTTGTTGAGTCTTGGATGGGATCCGGGATATCACGAGAGGTTCGAATGGTCCAGGAGAATAAGATTCATATAAGGCGGTGCAGTTTTTGGAGTTGAATTGTTAGGGTTAATCGGTATTGTCTGGAAGCTTCTAGAACCTTAGGAAGGGACCAACGTGGCCCCACCTTAGGGAGGGCATGGGCCTATGAGGTGTCCTGGCGCATTGGGCCGGGCACAAGGCCCATAGGGCCCAGACGATTCTAGAGAGATTTGACTCGTTTAAATCTCGGGATAGAATTTCTAGATAAGGAGAGTTTAAATCGTTTAAAATAGAGATAGGATTTCTAGATAAGGGAGAGTTTAAATTGTTTAAACTAGAGATAGGCTTGGAGGAGGGGCAGGCTGGCCGCCTCTATATATAGAGGGTGGTGCGCCCCTCCCCACACCTCTCCTCCAAACCCTAGCCGCCTTGATAGCTTCCTCTCTCCCTCCCGATTGTTTGTAGGCGAAGCCTGCTGCAGAAATTCTCCACCATATACACTGCCTTGCGTCGTGTTGTAGATCCAATCTATCTCTCCACCATACTCGCTGGTCCGAGGAAGGAGGCGCCGAGTCTTTGCGTGTGCATCTCACGGAGGCACCGCCACTTGTGGTGCTAGATCGGATCGGATCGCGAGGAGGAGAAAGTGCGACTACATCACCCACGTTCGGAGCGTTCACGTCTTGAATCTTCAAGGTATGAAGATCTAATCCAATCTCTCTCGTTGTTTGCATCTCCTAGATTAGATCTTGGCTTTCCCTCATTCGCTCGTAGAAAATTTTGATTTACTATGTCGCGAAACCCTTCGGGTATCGAGCTAGATCTATGCGTAGATGTGTTTCACGAGTAGAACGCAACATGGTTGTTGCGGCGTTGATGTTTTCTGTTGCAAGCCTCTTGTTTGTGTTCTTCTTATGACGGGATAGTGAGATTGAAGCGGTCCAGGCCAACCTTACGCGACGCCGTCATGAGACCGGCTCAGACTTGACGGTGGCTTGTACCACACATGCGGCTGGTGGATGTCATTTTCTCTCACTATAGTTGTCATGGGATTAACACCGGAGTTTAGCAACCATAATATCACCGTTGTGGCTTTCCGTAGGTAAGAATCGTTCTTAGCATCTACTCCCATAAGCCACGTAAAACATGCAACAACAAAGTAGAGGTCTAACTTGTTCTTGCAGGAGTTTTACGTGATATGGTATGGCCTAAGATGTGATGTGTATAATGTATGCGATAATCATGTTTTGTAATGTTTCACGACTTGCATGTCGATGAGTACACAACCGGCAGGAGCCATATGGTTGTCTTTATAATTGTGTATGACCTGCGAGTCAACTTCTTATACGCCATGTAATAGCTTTACTTTATCGCTAAGTAGTTAGCAATAGTTGTAGTTGCTATTCGTGGTGGAGGCAATCATGGTGGGGTGATGGAGATCATGCCGGAACGCACAAGATGGAGATCATTGCGCGAAGATTGGCTATACCATGTCACATAAAGTTATATGCATGTGATGTTTATCCCTTTTATGTATCTTATTATGCTTAGATCGCGACGGTAGCATTATAAGATGATTCCTCACTTAAAGATCAAGATAAAAACTGTGTTCTCCCCAAGTATGCACCGTTGCGAAAGTTTGTCGTGTCCAAGCATCACGTGATGATCGGGTGCTATAGACTCTACGCTCACATACAACGGGTGCAAGCCAGTTTTTGCACACGCGGAAATACTTGGGTCTAGCTTGACGAGCCTAGCATGTACAGACATGGCCTCGGAACACAAGAACCGAAAGGTTAAGCATGAGTCATATGAATGATATGATCGACACTTTGTTGTCCACCATTGAAACCACATCTCTTCTCGTGATGATCGGATTAGGTGTGGTGAATTTGGATCGTGTTCACTAAACAACTTGAGGGATGTTGAATTTAGTGGGAGTTCATCTAGTAATTTAATTAAGTTGAACTATTTATCATGAACATAGTCTAAATTGTACTTTCAAATACTGTAGATCACATGGCCAAATCCAACTTCAACTTCAACGCTTTTTTGAGAAGGAAAAGCTTAGAAACAATGGGTCTAACTTCACCAATTGGTTCCGCAATCTAAGAATCATTCTGTTCATGGACAAAAGGACTATGTCCTTGGGAAAGCGTTAGGTGACCCTGCCGCAATGCGCTACCGATGAGAAAGCTGCTATCGTCATGCAAAGATGATTATGGTGTGATTAAGAGCACCATGTTGTTTGCTATGGAACCGAGCTTCAAAATCGCTTTGAAACCTATCCCGGCCCTTTGAGATTCTCGAGAGCAAAACCATGTTTCGACTCAAGCCCGCTCGAGAGATATGAGATCTCGAGAAGTTCTTTAACGCAAGATGGAGGAAGGAGTTCATAGTGAGCACGCCATAAAGATGTCGGGCTACACTCAACGCATTGAGCAACTGGAATGCACGATTCCGTGAGGAGCTCAAGATTGACAAGGTTCTCGCAATCACTCCTCCCAGCTACAAAAGTTTTGTAGTGACTCATAATCGATTGGTTCCATCGATACGATCACCGAGCTCTTCGCAAAGTCAAGGCTGAAGTGGACATCAAAAGGATAATCATGTGTTGATGGTCAACAAGCCCTCCTTTAAGAAAGGTAAGGAGCAAAGAAGCCCTTCAAGAAGGGCGCGGTAAGCTAATGCCCTGCCGAGAAGAAGTCAGGTCCGTCCTAAGGGACCTCGAGTGCTTCTATTGCAAGGACGGGTCATTGGAAGCTTAATCGTCCAAGTACTTAGCGGACAAGAAGGTGGCACCATCAAAGGTATATTTGATATACATGTTATTGATGTTTTCCTTACTAGCCCTCGTTGTAGTGCCCGGGTATTTGATACGGTTCGATTGCTAATATTTGTAACTCAAACAGAGCTACGGAATAGACGGCTTGCGAGGGATGAGGTGACGACGCCGCTGGCAACGGATCAAGAGTTGATGTGATGGCCGCCAGACGCCTCCTTAGTTTTACCTTCGGGATTAGTTTTAAACCTTAATAAGTGTTATTATGTGCCTGCGTTGAGCATGAACATTATTTCTGGATCGTGTTTATTGCAAGACGATTATTCATTTAAATCGGAGAATAATGGTTGTTCTATTTATATGAGTAACATCTTTTATGGTCATGCACCTCTTGTAAATGGTTTATTTCTTCTAAATCTCGAAAGGGATGAAACACACATCCATAACATTGAGGCTAAGAGATGCAAAGTAGATAGTGATAATACTACTTATTTGTGGCAATCGCTGCTCAGGTCATATTGGAGTAAAGCATGAAGAAACTCCATTCGATGGACTTTTGGAGTCTCTTGATTTTGAATCATTTGACACATGCGAACCATGCCTCATGGGCAAGATGATCAAAACACCGTTCTCCCATATGATGGAGCGAGCAACGGACTTATTGAAAATCATACATACCGTATGCGGACCGATGAGAGTATTCGGCCACGGTGGATATCGCTATTTTCTCACTTTTATCGATGACTTAAGTAGATATGGGTATATCTATTTAATGAAACATAAATCAAACGTTTGAAAAGTTCAAAGAATTTCGAATGAAGTGGAGAACCATCGTAATGTAAAGATTAAGTTTCTACGATCCGATCGTGGGGTGAATATTTGAGTTATGATATTCTCACGCATCTTAAAGCAAGTGGAATCGCTTTCACAACTCACGCCACTAACACCACAAGCAATGGTGTGTCTGATTCGGAATCGAACCCTATTAGATATGGTCCGATCAATGATGTATCTTCTTGATTTGCGTTATCATTTTGGGGTTATGCATTAGAAATCGCGCATTCACTTTAAATAGGGCTCCATCTAAACCGCTGAGACGACACCATATGAACCGTGGTTTGGTGCTAAACCTAAGTTGTCGTTTCTTAAAGGTTGGGGATGCAAAGCTTACGCCAAGAAGTTGATGCGGACAAGCTCGAACCCAAAGCGAGAAATCGTCTTCATAGGATACCCTAAGGAAACTATTGGGTATACCTTCTATCACGTAACCGAAGGCAAAGTGTTTGTCAAAAGAACGGTTCCTTTCTTGAGAAGGAGTTTCTCTCGAAAGAAGTGAGTGGGAGGAAAGTAGAGCTAGACGAGGTTGTTGAACCTTCTCTTGAATTGGAGAGTAGCGCAAAGACCTGAAATTGTTCCAAAGGTGCGCTGCACCAACAATAGAGGAAGCTAATGACAAGGATCATGAAGCTTCGGACGATGCTACTACTGAACGTCATAGGTCGACAAGGTCGCGTTCCCCTCCTGAGTGGTACGGCAACCCTGTCTTGACTTTCTTGTTGGTAGAAGGCGGTGAACCTCACGAACTATGAGGAAGCGATGATGAGCCTGGACTACGAGAAATGGATGGAAGCCATGAAATCCGAATTGGGATCCATGAGCGAAAACCAAGTATGGACTTTGGTGGATCCTCCTAGCGACCGAAAGGCCGTTGAGTACAAATGGATATTCAAGAAGAAAACGGACGCAGATGGTAATGTTACCGTCTATAAAGCACGACTTGTCGCAAAAGGTTTTCGACAAGTTCAAGGTGTTGACTACGATGAGACTTTCTCTCCCGTAGCGATGTTTAAGTCCATTCGGATTTTATTAGCAATTGTTATGCGTTTCATGATTATGAAATATGATGGATGGATGTCAAGATCGCTTTCCTCAATGGGAACATTGATGAAGAGTTGTATATGATGCAACCCGAAGGTTTTGTCGATCCTAAGGATGCTAGTAAAGTATGCAAACTTGACGTTCCATTTATGGACTGAAGCAAGCATCTCGGAGTTGGAACCTTCGTTTTGATCAAGTGATCAAGAGCTTTGGATTTGTTCCAAATTGCTCTGAAGCTTGTATCTACAAGAAAGTGAGTGGGAGCTCGGTGACGCTTACGGTACTATATGTGGATGACATATTGATTATTGGAAATGACATCAACATGCTTAACGATGTGAAGAGTTATTTGAACAAGTGTTTTCAATGAAAGACCTAGGTGAAGTTGCTTATATATTGGGCATCAAAATCTATAGAGATAGACAAAGACGCTGATAGCTTTAAGCGGTACATACCTAGACAAAGTTCGAAAAGGTTCGAATGGATAAGGCAAAGAAAGGTTCGGTGCCTATGTTGTCGGGTAAGATATTGAGCAAGGCTCGGTGTCCACTGATAAATGATAGGAAGCTATGAGAAAAGTGCCTTATGCCTCGCCATAGGTTCCATCATGTATGCCATGTTTGTGTACTAGACGGATGTGTCCAATGCTCTTAGTTTGACGAAGGTGATATCAAAGTGATCCAGAGTGGAACATCTGGACAGCCGTGAAGAACATCCTAAAGTACCTAAATAGAACTAAAGAAATGTTCTTAGTCTATGGGGTGATGAGCGACTTTTGTAAAGGTTACGTCGATGCTAGTTTCGACACCGACAAGGATGATTCCAAATCTCGATGTGGATATGTGTATATTTTGAATGGAGGAGCTGTGGAGAAGCCGCAAGCAAAGCGTGATCGCGGGATCTGAAGGAAGCGGAATACATGGCTGCTGAAGCGTCAAGTGAAGAAGTTTGGATCATAAACTTCATCACTGAGCTTGGCGTGGTTCCAAGTGCATTGGACCCACTGGAGATATTGTGTGACAACACTGGCGCCATAGCACTCGCTAAGGAACCAAGATATCATCCAAAGACCAAGCATATCAACCGCAAGTTTCATATAATCCGAGATTATATAGCAGATGGAGATCTGAAGATTAGCAAAGTACATACAGATCTAAATGTCGCAGATCCATTGACTAAACCTCTTCCACGTGTAAAACATGATCAACACCTCAGTGCCATGGCTGTGAGATTGTTGCCAGATGTAAACTAGATTATTGACTCTAGTGCAAGTGGTAGACTGTTGGAATTATGCCCTAGAGGCAATAATAAAGATGTTATTATTATAATTCTTGTTCATGATAAAGTTTATGTTCCACGCTAGAATTGTATTAAGCGGAAACTTTAATACTTGTGTGGTTTGTAAACAACACCGTGTCCCTAGTACGCCTCTATGGACTAGCTCATTGATCAATGATGGTTAAGGTTTCCTAACCATAGACATGAGTTGTCAATTGATAATGAGATCATATCATTGGGAGAATGATATGATGGATGCATTCAAACTAAGCGAAGCAATTAGATCGCTTCATCGTGTTCATCTTTGCGAAGCTTTTCCTATGTCAAATATTGTATTCCTTAGACCATGAGATAATGCAACTCCTGACCGGAAGAAAGCTTTGAGGTCATCAAACGTCATCCTATGAGAGGGTGATCATAAAGGTGTCTCTCAGGTGATCGGAAAGTATCTGTTGGGTTGTATGTATCGAGATGGAATTTGTCCCTCCCAAGTCGGAGAGATATACTTCGGGCCCACTCGGTAATCGATATCAACACCGCTTGCAAGCCCTGCTGACTGTTTGTAGGCGAAACCCTGCTGCAGAAATTCTCCACCATATACACCACGCCGTCGTGTTGTAGATCCAATCTATCTCTCCACCATACTCGCTGGTCCGAGGAAGGAGGAGACGTCGAGGTGCTGAACGTGTGCATCTCACGGAGGCACCGCCACTTGTGGTGCTAGATCGGATCGGATCGCGAGGAGGAGAAGCGAGTACGATCATCACGCCCGTTAGAGCGTTCACTGTGAGAATCTTCAAGGGTATGAAGATCTAATCCAATCTCTCTCGTTGTTTGCATCTCCTAGATTAGATCTTGGCTTTCCCTCTGTTCGTTCCGTAGAAAATTTTGATTTACTATGCCGCGAAACCCTTCAAATTTTTATTTTGGAAAACATTCGAAATAAGTTCCTTTTTTTAAAAAAAAGGAGCAACATTTTTTTGTATTTGGGCTGTTTATTCAATTTTGTTCAATTATTTTAGTGTCATTTTTAAAATGTTTTATTTATAAATTACATAAATGAGTAAACTTTTTTTTTGAAAGAAATGTGGTATGGGAAACCTCTATAGTGATTTTTAAATAATAAGAAACCAAATATGTGTCCATGGGGAATTAAACCTAGGTGGCTGGATTGTACATCCACTTTCCCAAGTGAGTTAGACTTACTTCTTAACCAGTGATATTTTTTAATAAGTACAAATATATTTCGTGAATGAATGTACCAAGGATCTGCCGAAACAAAAACGCCAAGGATGTTGATTGCTCAGTAGGTGTTTACGAAGTACTCATAGGGATTACGCGTGAGATGTACGGACCGCTAGCGCGTAGCACTTGGAAGCGAAGATAACTCACTCGGGATAACTACAGTCTGCTGCGACTTCCGGTAATTAAGCAGTGGTAGTACTAAAAGTGTGGGTACTTGTCGCACACTGTCACACACTCGATCGGGTGGTGGATTTCACTATCGATCGGGTGGTGGATTTCACTATCTCCTTTACTCCTGTCCAGTGCCCCTGGCTGCGGTGGCAGCTGTTCGTAGTGAACGGGTGAGCGTAAAGTCTAAATATTTACTTTCAGCTCTACCTTACATCACCCTGGAGTTCCGGTAATAACTTTGACATTCTGTCACGGTCGATGTTACATTACAGCTCCTCTGGTAGTTGGATGAAGCGCGACAGTTACTGTCCTGACGGTGACGACAGGAGAGACCTGGTGAGAAAGAGTTTTTTATTGGAGCAGTGGCAGTGTTTAATCCCATTAAGGCGTCGGTTCTTCGGAGGTATGAAAAGTTACTTCTGGTATTGGTCTACTTAATCGACATCTCCCTCTCTCGGTGACGCTAGTGTAATAAGGTGTTCCAACTTTCGACATAACGCGGAGAATTTACTGGCTTCTCCAATGCAAGAAAAAACAGAGGTTTCTTTTTCATTTTCTGAAACTGAACAGGACAACTATGGTAGGGACTTGACATATCGCTCTCGCGGCGACGCTAGCGGGTCCAAAGAAGGTGTTTCAACTTTCAACATGACGATGGCAGCTATGCTGAACTTCTCTACTGCAACAGAAAAGCAGAGGATTCTTCGAGGAAAAGTCGGGGAATAAAGGCAAGAGAACCTGCACACTACTTCCACGCACCGTCAAGGAAGTGCTCAAGGCGCCACGAACTAAACTTTGTCTTGGATCGACTAAACTGATCATGCGCTAAATCGCATGCTTTAACACTATACTTTCCGTTCCATAGCGCCTAAGCTGATCATTGATCGCCAGGGAAGATTTTTCTTTCCCTCTGAAAAAAGGAAGAGCGGCATCATGTTTGGCCACTCGGGAGGTTCTAGTCGAACATCGTGCTCATACAAAGTACCACTACGCCAGAGGCGAAGCCAGGATTTGACATTGAGGAGGACAAAAATATTGATGATCATATATACGATTTTTTTTCATGAAGGCTATAACTGCCTCTCATTTTGTGTTGGAAGAACTATTTGGACAAAGAACATAACAGTATATCAAAATATCAGCATAGAATGGATATTAATATGTAGCACTAAATCTTGGACAATACAAAACGGAATTGGTTTATTTGGATCAACTTTATATCTAAGAGTATAAAGCATGATAATTCCATTGCAGGTGACATTCCTATTATTATTTTCCACTTATTAAGCAATAAGTTGTCGTCATCACCGAACAAACATCAAACAAAAGACACATCTTTTTTTTGTAAATTAATCAATTAGAATATAGGTTATAAAATCAATCAACAAAACATTAATGAGTTGGTACCTTCAATCAGAGTGAGGAAGATGGATTTCTATACTCGATGGAACAACATGTCTGTCGCTAGCGTTGCGACAGGATTAACAAAGGTACAAACTGGCAAACAACATAGCTGACTCGCATGGCGCCACAACCACAGTATCGCGTGGCATCTAGCAACTAAGTAGGAGCGAGCGACTGTGGCAGGCATCCAGTCAGTTGATCTGAACGATTGTATATGGTGCTAGCTACTAGGTCTAGTTACACAAACCAAGAATATTGGAACATATTACTATGGTTGACTAATAAACCGAATTCATGGGTTACATTTGGCTTTCGATAGAGAGAAGCACGACAAATCAATTAAATTTGGACTTAGTGTTAATTAAGTCCATGAGGCCATTTGTTTAGTACTGAATCTGCACCTATTGAGGGAGGCCGATGTTTAGGGGGGTCTAGCCCCTGCTGGCGCCCCTTGGCTCCGCCCCTGCACTAAGCTTCAAGGCATGGTCCCCGAGCTTTACGGTGTTTGGAGGATCTCGTTAGCTAGCCTTATAGTCACACACATGCTGTTCGTGTTGGACTACACCGCGAAGCCAACGTGACACTGATGGAATCATGGAAATGTTAGATTGATCTCCCCCGATCGAGCCCAACGTCTTGACCGACACTCGATGGTCCGAGAATGGATGTATTAATGCAGATGATCCGGGAATGGATGTACGGTACTGACCGACGCTTTGACGAGTTTATTAATGACGTGCATGAATTTCTTCGTGTGACCGATGCAAACAAATGGTATAATGTGCAAACAAAAAAAACAGCACCCGAAAGAATAGTTTTCGGTGAATGTTAGAAAGGAGCATCACTTCAAAGATTATTTGATATAGATTTAAATGAACGAACTGTTTTAGTTATACAATCAACGCGCTCTCGGTGATGGGGATATGCCTACTGGGGTATACCCAGCAGGACGTTTCCGACTGGCCCGTAAGCTGGCGAGTGGGCCTGCATAGCGGCGATGGATTGAAGCCCGACAGGCACGGCGATTGGGCTGAAGGCCGAGGTAGTAGATAGGCCCAGTCGGATTAGGTTAAACAACTAAAAGCTTTAGCGAATCGGTTGAGATATGTAAACCCTAGGGAGGTGAGCCTATATAAACCTCCCTATAGGGCGAGTAGAGGACGGACCTCACGCCCAAGCGACTTCAGCCTTGCCTCCGAGCTCGCCCATTGTAACACCTCCATAATACAATCTAGCGAGGGAGTAGGTCTTTACCCTCGCGAACACAGGTAAAACCACGTGTCTTTGCCCTCATCTCGCTTTCGCATGAGATGGCTGGCCGCCCTTGCCCTCGTTCTACTACCGGCTGCCGATTGCAGCATCTGCCGTGACTATTCCCACGACTGGCGCCGCCGTGGGGCTGGCGGTCCGCCAGTGGCGAGATCAATCTGCCCATCAATGAGACAGTGCCGCCACCGCATGATAGCGATCGGCGAGATGCTCCAAATCTTCTTGGCGAGCTACGTCCGTGACGCGACCCGTCACGCCGGCGTGATCACGCCAATTGAACGTCCCTGCCCGGCCATCGCTGAGGCGTCGGCCGATCTTTCGTCAAATCTCTCGGAGGATTCGATTGGCTCGCATCGCGATCGCCGATACGCGGTCGGCTCTCGAGATCCGGTCCGCACGATCCATCGCCTCGCCTCCGAGTACAACTCGGCCCACAACAACGTGGCGGGAATTCAGCGGCCGCAGGATGCGGCCCTCACCTGACGCCGACTTCGGCGACCGCGTCACTCGCGGGATCCATCCCGCGACCTCATCCGCGGGCTCCATCGCCAGTCTCCAGCGTGGAGACTTGAGACCCTCCATCCTGGGATCTTGGTCGACCCGGTCGGAGAATTCCGCCGACTGGAAGGACTGGGCCACGCCGCGACCTACATGGCAACCGGCACCGATCCGCCCGGAGGATCCATTCTCCACCCCAATCCCTCCTAACGCCCTAGCATACGGCAGCGAGGTGAGGAGCTCACTTTGAAAGCGGCGGCGGTCGCATGAGCAAGCCGAGCGAGAAATTCGCCTCGGCGGTGTGGCACAGGAGCTATCATGCTACCAGCAATGGCGGATCGGTCACGCTGAACCCACCGTTCGGGCGCCACGACTTCGACGACAACGACCCGGCCAGCGTGGCGGCAGCGCGTCTGCGAGAAACGCCCGCCCGCCACAGGGAGAAGCCGGCCGCCGGCCCGGAGATCAGCGGCGCCCACCTCTGTTGGAGATATGCCCTAGAGGCAATAATAAATGTAGTTATTATTATATCTTTGTGTTTATGATAAATGTTTACATTCATGCTATAATAGTATTAACAAGGAAACATTAATACTTGTGTGATTTGTAAACTTAATTTGAAGTCCCTAGTATAGCCTCTATACTTCACTAGCTTGTTGGTTGATTAATGATTGTGGTTTCCCTATCATGAACATTGAGATGTTATCAACAACAAGATCATATCGTTAGGAGAATGATATGGTGGACATACTCCTATAGATAAGCGTAGCATAAAGATCAAGTCATTTCAATAGTTCAATTGCTATATGCTTTACGATACATAGTAACCTAATTCCTTCGACCATGAGATCATGCATATCACCTTCTGGGATGGATGCTTTGATGACATCAAACACCACACAATGGCGGGTGGCTATAAAGGTGGCATTAAGTGTTCGGGAAGTATTGGTTGAGACACATGGATCAAGGGTGGGATTTGGCCATCCACATGGCGGATAGATATACTCTGGGCCCTCTCGGTGGAATGTCATCCAATTGGCTTGCAAGCATGTGACTTGGTCACAAGGGATCACATATCACGGAGCGAGAAAAGAGTACTTATCGATATGAGGTTGAACTAGGTATGCGAGAGATCAAGCGATCATAACCTCGGATAAGTAACATATCGTGAGACAAAGGGAAATTGGTATCGTATGTAAGTGGTTCATTCGATCATAAGTAATCGTAGAAATATGTAGAACCATATGAATTTCAGATTCCTCTATTGGTTATTGTTAGGAGAAGTGTCTCGATCATGTCCGCATAATTCACGAACCGTGAGACACACTTAAGGATTGGCGTTGTTTGAGTAGTTATGGTATTATGAAAGAGACCGAATGTTGTTGGTCTCGGATGGGATCCGGGATATCGAGGTGATCCGAATGGTCAGGAGAATAAGATTCATATAAGGAAAGTCCGTTTGAGTTGGGAATGATTAGGTGTTTTCATCGGGAATGTTCTAGAAGGTTCGGATTGTCGGCACTCAGGGGGAGGGTACATGAATGTGTCATTACTTATTGGAATGATTGCATCATGTACTAAGTGTTCTTCTGTCCCAAATAAAGTTAAATTGAATCCTAAAACAGAAAAGTCAAATGTCAGTTTGAAAGTCAAGCGCAAAACAAGCTGTGGGAAACAAGCAAGAGGTTGGAACCAACTTGGAGGAGGTTGGACTCCTCCGGTGGCCGTAACCCTAGGCCGAGTTGGGAGGACTCCTCCCTCCTGGCCAGCCCTCCACCTATAAAAGGAGGCGGGGCTCCTCCTAGAGACACACAAGTTTCCTCTAGATCTCCGGTTTAGAGCCGTTTTGGTTTAGAGCTTCTAATTGCTTTAGCTTGGTTTAGAGCCTTCTAATTGGTTTAGAGCCTTCTAATTGGTGTGTCTAATTACTAGACCACTAATAGCCTCTCTCATAAGCTCCACCATACTACTTTGGCAAAAGCGAAGCCTGCGGGATCTCCCTCTACTTAGGTACCACTGGTTGTCTTTGCGGGAATCGCGAGAAAGTGCTACAACCTCCATTTTCTTTGGAACAAGGAGAGGAAGGTCTTCGTCAGTCACGAGCGATGTGACCCATTCGGGAGGCTGGAGCGATGGCGCGGAAGGATCGTCTACGATCTTGAGATCGGGAAAATGCGACTACATCACCCACGAGAATCCGCTCTCGTTAAACACTTTGGAATCTTGAGGGTAAGTTATTCCATCGACTCGTTGCTACAATCTAGTAGATAGATCTTGGCTTGTTTGTTTGTATCGATAGAAATTTTTGTTTTCCATACTCTGAACCCTACGATGGTATCGAGCCGTGTCTATATGTAGATCTGTTGCCGAGTAGAACACAATAGTCATTGTGGGCGTTGATGCTTTATTGTCGATTGCTTCTTGTGTACTTTGCATCTTGCGGTATGTTGGGATGAAGCGGCCGGGCTAACCTTACATGACATCGTTCATGAGACTTGCTCCACGCTTGACATGCAACTTGTATTGCATAAGTGGCTTCTTGGTGCTGTTTCTCCTAGCATAGTTAAGATCAATTTACAGCGGGTGATCAACAATGCTAGTATCAATGTTGTGGTTCTTGTTCGTAAGTTAGAGCGACACTTATTGAAAGCCCCAAACCACGTAAAATATGCAAAGAAAGTAGGCGTCTAACTTTGTTTTGCGGGGTGTCTGATGATGTGATATGGCCATGATTGTGATTATATTTGATGTATGCAATGTTCCTTATTGTAAGTTGGCAACGGCGAGAATATATGGTTGTCTTTAATTTATGTTAAGACCAGCGTGTCTATTCAAAGTAGTTGTAATAGTTGAAGCGGTGGGCGACAACCATGGAGAAGCGTCATTGACCTTGATGCAATGCGGTGATGATGGAGATCATGTTAGTGCTTGAAGATGGAGATCGGAGGCACAAAGAAGAAACCATATCATATCACATATATATTGAATTGCATGTGATGTTAATCCTTTATGCATCTTGTATTGCTTAGTAGGCAGCGGTAGCATTATAAGATGATCCCTCATGCACATCAATTTCAAATCATAAAGTGTTCACCCTTAGTTAGCACGTTGCTAAAGCTTGTTGTTTGAAGCACCACGTGATGATCGGGTGTGTTAGATTACGCAAGTGTATACAAGCGTGAGCAAGCGGATTTGCTCATGCGAAACTAAGGTTTGATCTTGTGAGCCTAGCATGTACGGACATGGTCTCGGAACACGGATCACCGAAAGGTAAAGCATGAATCATATAGTAGATATGATGAACATGTCGATTGTTAGCCATTGAAACTATATCAACTCTCGTGATGATCGGTGTTGATATGGTGGATTTGGTTAGATGTGATCACTAAAACAATGTGAGGATATTGTTTTGGTGGGAGTTCACCTAGTTTAATTTTATTATTAATTTGAACTCAATTTGTCATAAACTTAGTCTAAACTATTGCAAATATGTTTGTAGATCAATGGCAGCCCCTACCATCAATTTTAATGCGTTCCTAGAGAAAGAAAAGTTGAAAAACAATGGAAGCAACCCGGATTGGTTCCATAATTTGAGATTGTCCTCACGGTGGTAATTTGACCTATGTCTTTGGATGCACATTGGGTGACCCACCTGTGATGCTTCCGATGAAGTAAAGAATGTTTACCTCGCTCGGAAGAATCGGTACTCCATAGTTCGATGTGCTATCTTGTATGGTTTAGAATCGGAGCTTGAGAAAAGGTTTGAAGAGTCGGACCCATATGATATTGTCGAGGATCTCAAATTGATTTTTGAGACTCATGCGGCAATTGAAAGCTATGAGGCTTACGAAAAGTTCTTTAAGCGCAAGATGGAAGAGCAGCTCGTCGGTGAGCATGTGCTTAAGATATGCAGACGCATAAACAAACTTCAAAGCTTGGGTATAGTGATTCCTAATGCTTTGAGGATTTAGTGTCCTCAATCACTACCACCAAGTTACAAGAACTTTGTGATGAACTACAACATGCGAGAACATGAACAAGGCGTTGCGAACTCTTTGCCATGTTGAAATCTGCGAAGTGGAGATCAAGAAAGAGCACCAAGTGTTGTTGGTCAATAAGACCACCAAATTCAAGAAAGGCAAGTCTAAGCAAAGGGACACTTCAAGAAGGGTGGTAAGAAAGCTACCACGCCGTGAAGAAGACCAAGGCTGGACCTAAGCACGATCTTGAGTGCTTTTCTTGCAAGGGAGAAGGTCCTTTGGGCGGAATTGCCCAAAGTACTTGGCGGATTTGAAGAGCAACATCAAGAAGAAAGGTATATCGATATACATGTTATTGATGTGTATCTCACTAGTACTAAGTAGTAGTGCACAGGTATTTAATCTTGGTTCGGTTGCTCATATTTGTAACTTTCGAAGCAGTCTTTGCGAATAAGCGGAAGCTAGCGAAGAGCGAGGTGACGATGCGGCGTGGGAAGCGGATCAAAGGTTGATGTGATCGCGATCGACGCTACCCTTCATCTACCATCGGGATTAGTTTTATACTTAAATAATTGTTATTTGGTGCTGCGTTGAGCATGAACATTATATCGGGATCTTGTTTATTGCGAGGCGGTTACTTGTTTAAATCGAGAATAATGGTTGTTCTATTTATATGAGTAATATGTTTTATGCACATGCACCTTTGATAGATGGTCTATTCTTATTGAATCTCGATGGTGGAAATACACATATCAACAACATTGAGGCTAAGCGTTTGAAATCAAGCGATAATTAGACCTATATGTAGCCTTTGTCGTCTTGGTCACATCGGGTGAAGCGTATGAAGAAACTCCATTCCGATGGACTTCTTGAATCACTTGATTTTGAATCACTTGAAAGATCTGAAGCATGTCGATGGGTAAAATGACTAAGACTCCATTTTACGGTATGATGGGCGAGCTACGGACTTATTGGAAATCATACATACCGATGTGTGTGGTCCAATGAGTGTAGCATCATGTGATGGTTATCGTTATGTTCTTACCTTCACGGATGACTTGAGTAGATATGGGTATATCTATTTCATGAAACATAAGTCCGAAACTTTCGAGAAGTTTAAGGAGTTTCAAAGTGAGGTAGAGAATCAGCGTAACAAGAAGATTAAATTTCTACGTTACGATGGAGGTGAATATCTAAATTCTGAGTTTGGCGAGCATTTAAAGAAGTCGGAATACTTTCACAATTGACACATGGGAACACCACAGCGTAATGGTGTGTCGAGCGTAAATGTCGAACTCTCTTAGATATGGTTAGTTCTATGATGTCACTTACAGTTACGCTATCATTTTGGGGTTATGCATTAGAAAGACCGCATTCACTTTAAATAGGGCACCGTCTAAATCCGTTGAAGCGACACCGTATGAATTATGGTTTGGGAAGAAACCTAAATTGTCGTTCCTTAAAGTTTGGGGATCTGAAGCCTATGTAAAGAAATTCTGATAGGACAAGCTTGAACCCAAAGCGGAAAAATCGTCTTCATAGGATACAGAAGGAAACTATTGGGTATACCTTCTATCATAGATCGAAGGCAAAATCTTCGTTGCCAAGAATGGATCCTTTCTAGAAGAATTTCTCTCGAAAGAAGTGGTGGAAGGAAAGTAGAACTTCGGCGAGGTTGTCGAACCTTCTCTCGAAATTGCGAGTAGCGCGGCACGGAAGAAGTTCTGTGGTGCTGCACCAATAAGAGAGGAAGCTAATGATGATGATCATGAAACTTGGTTGAAGTTGCTCTGAGCCTCGGAGGTCAGCGAGAACTCGTACCACTCCAGTTGGTATGATTCCGTTATGAATGTCATGTTGGTGGACAACACCGATGACCCCGAGACATATGAGGAAGCGATGATGAGCGATTCAATAAATGGCAAGAAGCCATGAAATCCGAGATTGGATCCATGTCACGAAAACCAAGTATGGACTTTGGTGGACTTCTGGGATGGTAGGAAGGCTGTCGAGAACAAATGGATTTTCAAGAAGAAAGCAGATCTTGATGGTAATATTCATCTATAAAGCTCGACTTATGCATAAAGGGTTTCGACAAATTCAAGGAGTTGACTACGATGAGACTTTCTCACGATGGCGAAGCTAAAGTCTGTGAGGATTATGTTAGCAATCGCTGCATATTATGATTATGAGATATGGCGGATGGATGTCAAACAGCATTCCTCAATGGAGACATTGATGAAGAGTTGTATATGATGCAACCCAAAGGTTTTGTCGATCCTAAAGATGCTAACAAGGTATGCAAACTTCAGCGGTCCATCTATGGATTGAAGCAAGCATCTCGAAGTTGGAATCAACGTTTTGATAAGGTAATCAAAAGTTTTGGTTTTATACAAACTTATGGAGAAGCTTGTATTTACAAGAAAGTGAGTGGGAGCTCTGTAGCATTCTTAATACTATATGTGGATGACATATTGTTGATTGGGAATGATGTAGACCTTCTTAATAGTGTCAAGGAATATTTGAATAATAGTTTTTCAATGAAGGATCTTGGCGAAGCAGCTTACATATTAGGCATAAAGATTTATAGAGATAGATCAAAGCGAAATATCATTGTCACAGTACATATTTGGACAAAGTTCTAAAGAGATTTGGAATGGAAGAAAGCAAGAAAGGGTTCTTGCCCATGTTGCTAATCGACCTTGAGTAAAACTCAAAGTCCGACATCGGCGAGAAGATAGAGAAAGGATGAGTAAGACTCCCTATGCCTCGACCATAGGATCTCTAATGTATGCCATGCTATGTACTAGACCCGACATTGCATATCTTTGTTAGTTTAACTAGCAGATATCAAAGTGATCGAGTGGATCATTGGACGATGATCAAAAACATCCTTAAGTACTTGAGAAGAACTAAGGATATGGTTCTTTCTTATGGAGGTGATGAGCGACTCGTTGTTAATGGTTACACCGATGCTAGTTGGAACACCGATCCGGATGATTCTAAATCACAATCCGGATCGTATTTATTTTGAATGGTGCGTGATTAGTGGAGGAGTGCAAAGCAAGCGTTGTGGCGAGATCTTCAATGAATCGGAATACATGGCTGCTTGGAGGCTTCAAGAAGCGATATGGATGAAAGAGTTCATTCTGGTGGGTGTGGTTCAGTCTTTGGACCCAATGTCTATCTCTTGTGATAACATAGGCGCCATAGCCAATGCCAAGAACCAAGGTCACACAAGAAGCTGAAGCATATCAAGCTGCGTTTTCACGCTATTCGAGAACATATCCGGGATGGGGATATAAAGATTTGCAAAGTACACTGAGATCTGAATGTGGCGGATCCATTGACTAAACCTCTCCAGGGCAAAACATGACCAACACCAAACTGCCATGGGTGTTGGGTATATTACCATGTAATCTAGATTAGATGACTCTAGTGCAAGTGGGAGGCTGTTGGAGATATGCCTAGAGGCAATAATAAATGTAGTTATTATTATATCTTTGTGTTTATGATAAATGTTTACATTCATGCTATAATAGTATTAACAAGGAAACATTAATACTTGTGTGATTTGTAAACTTAATTTGAAGTCCCTAGTATAGCCTCTATACTTCACTAGCTTGTTGGTTGATTAATGATTGTGGTTTCCCTATCATGAACATTGAGATATTATCAACAACAAGATCATATCGTTAGGATAATGATATGGTGGACATACTCCTATAGATAAGCGTAGCATAAAGATCAAGTCATTTCAATAGTTCAATTGCTATATGCTTTACGATACATAGTAACCTAATTCCTTCGACCATGAGATCATGCATATCACCTTTACGGATGGATGCTTTGATGACATCAAACACCACACCGTGGCGGGTGGCTATAAAGGTGGCATTAAGTGTTAGGAAAGTATTGGTTGAAACACATGGATCAAGAGTGGGATTTGTCCATCCACATGGCGGATAGATATACTCTGGGCCCTCTCGGTGGAATGTCATCAATTGGCTTGCAAGCATGTGACTTGGTCACAAGGGATCACATATCAGGAGCGAAAAGAGTACTTATCGATGTGAGGTTGAACTAGGTATGCGGAGATCACAAGCGATCATAACCTCGGATAAGTAACATATCGTGAGACAAAGGGAAATTGGTATCGTATGTAAGTGGTTCATTCGATCATAAAGTAATCGTAGAAATATGTAGAACCATATGAATTTCCAGATTCCTCTATTGGTTATTGTTAGAAGTGTCTCGATCATGTCGCATAATTCACGAACCGTAGGAGACACACTTAAGGATTGACGTTGTTTGAGTAGTTATGGTATTATGAGAAAGAGACGAATGTTGTTGGTCTCGGATGGGATCCGGGATATCACGAGGTGATCCGGAATGGTCAGGAGAATAAGATTCATATAAGGAAAGTCCCGTTTGGAGTTAGGAATGATTAGGTGTTTTCATCGGGAATGTTCTAGAAGGTTCGGATTGTCCGGCACTCAGGGAGGGTACATGAATGTGTCATTACTTATTGGAATGATTGCATCATGTACTAAGTGTTCTTGCTGTCCCAAATAAAGGATTAAATTGAATCCTAAAACAGAAAAGTCAAATGTCGGTTTGAAAGTCAAGCTGCCAAAACAAGCTGTGGGAAACAAGCAAGAGGAGTTGGAACCAACTTGGAGGAGGTTCTCCTCCTCGGTGGCGCCAACCCTAGGCCGAGTTGGGAGGGACTCCTCCCTCCTGGCGCCAAGGCCTCCACCTATAAAAGGAGGCGGGGCTCCTCCTAGACACACAAGTTTCACCTCTAGATCTCCGGTTTAGAGCCGTTTTGGTTTAGAGCTTCTAATTGCTTTAGCCGGTTTAGAGCCTTCTAATTGGTTTAGAGCCTTCTAATTGGTGTGTCTAATTACTAGACCACTAATAGCCTCTCTCATAAGCTCCACCATACTACTTGCGGCTTAAGCGAAGCCTGCAGGATCTCCCTCTACTTAGGTACCACGCCCGTTGTCTTTGCCGGAATCGCGAGAGTGCTACAACCTCCATTTTCTTTGGAACAAGGAGAGGAAGGTCTTCGTAGTACGAGCGATGTGACCCATTGGAGGCGCTGCGGAGCGTGGCGCGGAAGGATCGTCTACGATCTTGAGATCGGAAGAATGCGACTACATCACCCGAGAATCGCTCTCGTTAAACGCTTTGGAATCTTGAGGGTAAGTTATACCATCGACTCGTTGCTACAATCTAGTAGATAGATCTTGGCTTGTTTGTTTGTATCACGATAGAAAATTTTTGTTTCCATGCTACGAACCCCTACACCTCCATAACCGCACCCCTCGGGGACCCGGCGGATAGTAGTCTCCTCACGAGGCGAGGCATAAGCGGCCTCCTGTTCTCCACCCAATGGACAACCTCGTGGCGAGCGAGCAGCGGCAGCGACATCACAGCCACCGGCGTGGCCCTACAAATTCAATACGTCGGGGCCCTCACGAAGGCGTCGGCGGCAAAGGCGGCGCCCGGCAGTCGAGTATACTCGCGTTCCTCGAGGGAGGCGGCCTCCAGCCGCCAGTGGCAAACACCCTCAGCGCCACGCCACTGCGGCTCAACACCGACCAGCGAGCAGCCTCCTGCTTGACCCAGGCCGGCACTAACCTCCATCACGCCAGCGGCAACCCATCGGCCCGCACCCACATCATCAAAAACCAAAGTTGGCGCGCCGCCCGGCCGTGACTTCGACATACCTAACTAATCGCCCGTGGCGAGCCATGGTCGCTCGATCGACTCGGACCCAAGTGCTCCGGACCAATGATCGGCGAGAAGTACCGCCAAACTTCAAAGGCGCGAAGGAGATAGAAAATACGATTCCTCGCGACCCGCCGTCTGGCTCGACACATACCTCATGGCGATGGGGATCGCAGGTCACACTAACCTGCTAGCCGCTCGTTACCTCCCCCTAATGATGGAAGGGACGTGCATGCAGTGGATCAACACCGTCCCCAGGGCGATGTCGACTCACGGAGGAGATCGTGATGCCTTCGTCGAACACTTGAGTGCTCCTACACCGCGCCACCACCATCGAGGACACAGGCGTCGTCCGAGGGACCCAGGTCGACCATTGGGTCCAACGGTGGCAGAACTTTGGTACAGCGGCATCCACCGAACACTGCGATCCATTGCTTCAAGACCTCGTGCCGTTCTGAGCCCTGGTCGCCAAGCTCAAGCGACACTCCCGCGCACTCGACAACATCCCGACCTCCTCGAGATCGCCAAGCAGTACGCCGAGGAAGATCCAAACCAGAAGCGGCGGCGGCGGAAAGCGGCGGTGGACGCCGATCCGACCTACGCTTCTGGCGGCACTTTCGCCTCACCAAGCGCGCCGCGATGGCGACTTCGTCGCCAACGCCGGCATGCGCAGCGATCCAAACTTCGCGCGATGGAGGACAACTCGCGGCGGCAACTACAAGAACAAGCCAGAGTTCAACGCGGCCCTCCTTAACCAACCATGCGCTTCATAGCGAGGAAGGAAGCCCAGCGCACACCATGCGCCGCCACATCCTCGGGAAATCGAGAAGGCACGGCAGCGGGAGGACCCGAGCGACCGTAAGCGGCGGAAAATTGACAAAAGTAGCGGCTCGCTCCACACCTTCATAGGCTTCAACCTGAAGCGAAAAGAAGGTCATCGCCAGCGTCGCCGTCAACACGGTGGCCCGAGCGGGCGTTCCCCGTTCCTCAGCGGTGAGCCCATCACAGGTCGCCAAGACCACTCGCCGCGCCGAATACCGGGTCGAGTCGCCACGGTGGTCAAGCCCAAGGTCGGCGACTCGGCTTCCCAAGGCGTTGATGGATGGCGGCGGCTCCATCAACATCATGTACCTCGACACCTTGACTGCGGCTCCCGCGATCGAACAACCCACACCACATTCCACGGCATCGTCCCGGTGGGCGTACCCGATCGGCAAGGTCACGCTGCCGGTCACCTTCGACACCGGCAAACTTCCGCACCGGCGGATCGTCTTGGTGGTGCCAATGACCTACCCGCTGCGTCACGGGCGCGGCGTTCGCTAAATTCATGGCGCCCCACTCTGATACAGCGATGAAGCTCCGGGCCGTGCGGCGTCATCACCATCAGCGACCCGACGCAGCCGGTCACGAGGCCAAAGGAAGCTCGGCGCGCCGTCATCGCGGCGGAGACCAACCACGCCCGACGAGCTCGCCAAATCGCGGCGGTGTCAACAACAACGACCATACTCAAGAAGCCCAACTCGGGCGCAAACACTTCAACCTTTGAGGCCCACGGCGCTGCCGCCGTCAGCTGGTCCCGGAGACTCCGGCCCGGGCGGTGTGATCGGGACAGGCATGATCCCGGCATAGGAAGGCGCGCTCGCCGAGTTCCTCCGTGAGAACAAGGACATCTTAGCATGGAAACCCTCGACATGCCGGTGTCCGTAGGGAGCTCGGTGAGCACAAGCTAAGCCGACCCCAAAGTGCGACTGTTAGCGATCATTGCGGCCCTTCAATGAAGAGCGCCGAGCAATCGCCGAGGAAGTGCGGCGTCTACTCCTTGCCCGGCTTCATCCGGCCAATCAAGTACTCAAGTGGCTGGAAAACCCAGTCTGGTCGAGAAGAAGAACGGGACACGGAGAATGTGTATCGACTACACAAACTGAGCGGCCTTTGCCCAAAGGGCGATTCGTCCTCAGCGGATCGACGGGATAATCGATTCAACGCGGGCTCGAGTCCTCTGTTTTCTCGGCGCCTACTCACGGGTACAACCAGATCAAAATGGACATAGAAGGCGAGGAGAAAGGCGGCGTTCATCACGCCATTGAGCTTTACGCTACACCGCCATGACCTTGACCTCAAGAGCGGGGCAACTTGCCGGCGGTGCATGCAAGAATGCCTCGCGAAATTGGCGCATCACGTCTACATCGGCGACATGGTCGTAAAGTCCGCTCGCCAGGCGACCTACTCACCGACTGGCGGAAACATTACGCCAACTTGCGAAATACAAGATAAAACTCAGCCGGGCAAATGCACCTTGATTGTACCGCGGAGACAACTCTAAGTGCGTCATCTCCAAGCGAGGGATCGGCGAACCCATGAAGATCGACACGATCGCGGCTCGGCAAATCCGAGTGCTGGCGGCGTCAAAAGCTGGCGGGCGAGTAGCGGCTCTCGGTCGCTTCATCCCGCTGGCGAAAAGCGATTCCCCTATCGCTTTGATGCGCAAGAACCCGCCTTCGGTGGGACAAGAGGCGGCGGCTCGCGACCTCAAAGTGCTACTACGCCGCTGCTCGCCGCCCGCCGATAAAGAACCCATGCTGGTTTACGTCGCGGCGTCGGCGATCGCCCCGCCGTGATGGTCGTCGAACGGCGAAGAAGAAGGAAAGGCGCCAGTCCGGTGACGATTGTACTACATCAGCGAGGTCCTCACTGAGTCGCGCCGGTACCTGATACCAAAAAGCTAGTATCACAGCGGTCTTGAGCTCGTGGCGCTGCCGCACTACTTCGAGCACCCGATCACGGTCGTTTCCTCGGCTGCACTGCAAGATATCATCCGCAATCACGAGGCGACCGGCGGGTGCCAAGTGGGCCGTCGAATCGGCGTCCACAAAATCAAATCTGAGCATAGCGATCAAGTCGCGAGCCTAGCGGACTTCATCGCCCGATTGGGAAGAGGCCCGGCAGCGAGCTGCCATACCTCCATTCTGGAGCTTACGCCCGGCAGGCTCCAAGAGCGGACGGCAGCGCAGCGAGATCGTTCTTACTTCACCGAAGGCGACAAGCTCCGCTACATCCTGCCTCGACTTCACACCTTGCGACAACATGGCTGATCACGAGGCCCTACTCCACGACATGCGAGCTGCCAATGATATGAATGTCAACCGCCCTACTTTCACGGAGATTCCGAGCCTCATCGCGGGGCAAGTCGGGCTGCGATGCCGTCTCCCCATGGCGGCGTGCAAGCGGTGGACAAGTTGGCGGACACTTCACCGGCTACTCCGTCGAGTGGATCGACGGAACGAGGAGGCGGCGCACTCTCTCGCATCGGGTCGGCTCGACTCGCACCACCCGGCGTTTTCCTCGACACAATCTCAAGCCATCGGTCTCTCACAGGAGATCGACATCGAGTCCTCCAACGAGGCAGCCTTGGTCGCACTCGTCAACGAGCGAACGGTGGACCAAGCCTACATCGCCTACGGAAGCGGCACCTGCCGGTCAGGCGAACAGACGCTCGGATGATCGCTCGCCGATGCAAGTCCTACACCATCATCGACGGCGAGCTCCATAAGCGCAGCGTCACCGGCGTATTCCAACGTTGCGTCCAACCAGCTGAAGGACGCAAGATCCTCCACGACATCCACTCCGGTGACTGCGGCCACCACGCCGCTACTCGCTCCCTGGTCGCCAAGGCTTTGCGACATGGTTTCTATTGGCCCACCGCACACGTCGATGCTGTCGATATCGTCCATCGGTGCGCCGGGTGCAATCGCCAATCACGTCACGCGTCTGCGAGCTCGGCGCTCAAAACAATCCCCATCACTGGCCATTCGCCGTATGGGGCATGGACATGTAGGCCCCTTCAAAAAGCCCCTCTGGCTACACCCACCGCTAGTCGCCGTCGACAAATTCACGAAGTGGGTGGAGGCCAAGCCGATCCGAAATGCGGCGGAAGACCGCCACTAAATTCCTCGCGAGCTCATATATCGCTACGGGTTCCCAAACAGCATCATCACGGACAGCGACACCAACCGCTAAAGAGCCATGGCGAATTCTGCGAGCACCACATCCGGCTCGACCTCGCGTCGATCGCCCACGGAATCAGCGGCCAGGCGAACGGGCAAACCAGCATCCTCCACGGCTGCCGCGACTCAAGCACCACTCGGCGCGCCCGGTGCTGGGTAGAGAGTTGCCTTACGTCATCTGGGATCCGCACCTCGATCAAGATCGGGATTCACTCCCTTCTTCATGGTCTGATGCGGCGGTCATGCCCACCGAACTCGAACCGCGACTCGCCGCGGGTCGTCCACTATCTGGCTGCAAGCGAGCTTGCCCGCCAAGACGGATCGA
This sequence comes from Avena longiglumis, assembly GCA_030063025.1. Lineage (NCBI taxonomy): Eukaryota > Viridiplantae > Streptophyta > Magnoliopsida > Poales > Poaceae > Avena > Avena longiglumis. Next base: position 49,091,741 of record CP125976.1, on the reverse strand, counting down.
CCAACTCGGCGTACCGTGACCTCGCTCGGTCACGAACCGCTATCTACGGCGGGGACTCGCGCTACCACGGCCGGCGGGTGGCTTCGCACCTTCGAAGGCGACACGGTGTTCGCCTCATCCAGACAAGAAGGGCATGCACAAGCTCTCCCTCCGTGGGAAGGCCCATTCGCTATCGGTAGCGTGCTAAACGCAGCGCCTACTACCTCATCGGCGTCCGAGGGGCGGCGAACTCGGCATGGCGACCATGGAATGTAAACCTCCTCCGGAAGTTCTACTCCTAGAACCCCACATGTACTCTCCAATCGCCATGAAATAAAAAGCAGTTACCGTAAATTGCGCCTACTCTCCATGACTTGTGCCACTACTTTTCGTAATAACAGCGTTATGCTAATTGCGAAGTCAACCTTTAGCACAGCGATCGGCCGGCTAAGTAGTGCGGTGTAAGAACACCGAATTACCTCGTTCTTGCATCGTCAAAACGCCCAGGAGCCCCATTGGAGTCGCCTAGCTCGTGGTTCTCTGAGCCAAGACAAGCTGCCCTCGCTTCTCACAGCAACCTTGGTCCTCCGCATCCTCGGCATAGCGACTCGAGCTAAGTACCACGCGTCAGGGTGAAGACCAGTTCGTTGCGGTGGTCGAAACGCCAAGTAAGAGCATGCCGGGACTACGCCATGCGGTGACCCCACGGGCCAGGGAGTAGCGCTCACACCAACGCGCTAAGTCCTCAACCACCCTCAAGTCGCGCCTAGAACTACCAAGTACCACGCTCGGGGACTCGGCCACCCGACCTCGTTCGCGCACGGGAAAACGGTAAAGTATAGAGCACTCAATGGAGTCGCCTAGCGACTGGCTCTTCGAGCTCGGGCGAGTCGACCAAAACATCAAAACACATGACAACAACATACATCATATCTGAGGTGAACCCCACAAAAGGCGGAGGCGCTCGGGGACTCGTTCAAAAATCAATCACAAACACACAACAAAATACCAAAATAGACACAGCGTCTCATTCAATTGGGTAATGCAGCATTTCATGTTACAAAATATGCAGCGTGGCGAGACCCAACGCTAACGCCACAAGGCAAACCATCCTACTCTGCAGGCCCGATGACGATTCGCCAACATCCGGCGATTGGTGAACCGATGTCTGAGTTTAGCGGATCGTCGTCGGCTCACCCGCCATCGCCGCGAAAAGGTTGCTCGACCTTGAAGTCACGATGCGGCGGATCGGGTCGTTCGGTGACGGCGTCTCTGGTATGGAAGGAGGTCGCCCATTGCCCGAACACGTTCGATGCGTGGCGCGGTCTGCAACGAGGACCTCGGACGGCTCCGCGCGCCGATCGACGATGGATATCCACTCGTCACATCGTCGATCTCGAAATCTTGAAGTGGGCGGTACAAGGCTCAAGGCCGTCGGCGCTCCTCGCCCGGCGCCGGCGTCATGTACTCAACGACAGCGAGCGCCTTCTCCAAATATTTCCACACCTCAGCGAGGTCGCTGGGAATCACCTCGTGGGCGATATCTCTTGGAGATAAGCACGGATGCCGTCGCCGACAATGTCGCGGTCGGCGAGCATACTTACGCACGCTTGCCTCGCGTCGGCGAGCTCGCCTCTTCGCCGCTATCGATGATGCGACTGCGAGTAGAAGACAACAATGAATCTGACGGACACTACAAAACAACCACGGAAAGGAAGGTGTACTCACCAAGCGGCGGACGGCGAGTTCCGTGATGAAGCATTGAAGCGATGTATGGTCGTCTTGAAGACCAGCAATGAGGACTTGACACCTTGCGATCCTCCTCGGCGCAATGGCGGCCTTAGCTCGCTCGTCACCGAGCTCGCTTCTTCCCCCGCTTCCGCAGCTCGCTCGAGGTTGGCGATCATTCGGCGACACTCAAGGCCGATTGCGCCGCCGCTAATTCACCAGCTGGGACAAGCCCCTGGCGAGCTTCCTCTGCCTTCGCAACAAAAGCCTGAAGCCCTTTGTTCGCTTCCTGGACGATGGCCAGCTCCTTCTCCGCGCGCTATTTCGCGGCCAATCGGTCCGCTGACTCAAGCTGCAGACCCTGCACATCACCAAAAAGTTAGTCAAAGCAAAATTCCTTAGTGCCCACTCGCTGAAATTCAGCGAGTGCGCGCTCGGGGACTGACGATCAAGAAACTCCTAAGTGTCCACCCGCTAAAATTTAGCACGTGTGCACTCGGGGACTGGATGCGAAAATAAAAGATGAGAAATTATAAGAATCAGGCCGCTGCAAAACACCGACCTGATCCTCGGGGACTGGATGTACCTGGATGGCTGCACCAAGCATGCCATGGAGTTGTGTCGCGTCCACGGACGTGCTTGCGGCGTGTGCCTGACGTTGGTCAACTTGACATCGGAGGTCCGGGGCGTGGCTCGGCGCTCCACTCGCCGTGTCCGCTTTGGTCACGAAGCGTGGGAAGGTAGCGATAGAGGCACCCGCCCCTAGGAGGTCGCCTCGCCCGTTCCAGGAAGAGCGCCCTCGCCGTGGCAGCTGCCTCCATCGCGGGCGGTGGCGCGACCGCGATGTCGTCGAAATCGTGGCAGCGTCATCACCCTTGGCCTTCTTGCTGCCATCAGCCGAGGCGACGACCTCGTCCGCCTTCCTCTTGCGGGAGGGGTCCTCCTCGCTAGCGACGGGTGGCACCTTAGCCACGGTTGGATGGCTCATCCTCTTCAGTCCAGTCCTGCGCATCAATCGAATAAGCAAAAACAAGCGAGATAGTTATGAAAAGCAAGGAAGGGTGAGTGCACTCACTTGGCGACTGGGATGAAACATAGCCCCGTACGGAGGCCGACCGGTTTTCGATTCGGGGCCCGATCGGCGTGAGGCCCCATCTCGGGCGTCCGTGCCCAAGACGGGCGGCTTCCGACGTTGAGGCGCGGCGAGCCTACAGGACATCTCGGCAAGAGCCTCCTTGCGGCGGTTCTTGTAGCGAGCCTCATTGCGGTGAGCTACTGAGCCTCCAGCCCAGGCGGGCGAATGGCGGAGCATTGAAGCCAGCGGCACTTCCACGGTCGCCGCGTTCGACGGCATCACCGGTGGCGTCATCACTTGGGTACGGGAACATCAGGCTGCTTTCGCCCGAGTCGCGGCGAGCTGGCTTTGATGGCCGTCTTCTTCTTTGGGGGCCTTGCCTCCGTTTCCTTCTTCTTCTTCTTGACGGAGTGGCAGCGTAGCGAGGTGGTCTCTGGAGCTCGTCGTCGTCGTCATGGCCTTCGAGGCTTCCTTGCCTCGATCTCGGCTGTCGTTGTCCAGCGGGTCTTTCGGACCAATAGGCGACCTCCTCCCGGACTCGTCGCCGTCGTCCTCGTCGCCCTTGGTGGCGGCGACTATGTCCTGGGCGGATGAGCCGAGCTCTCGTCGTCCAGGAGCCACCCTTCCACCACTTGGAATAGTATGCTGAATCACAGAATGGTCGAATTACAGCACTTGTTGCATGCTGACTGCGAGCAAAGTAAGGTGGTTACCGTTGGAGCTGGGCGCCAGCGGTATAGGCGACCAGCTGCGCATCAGGTACACCGCCGGGTAATCTTCTTTGGCAGGAGGTAGTCCTCCACTTCCACTTTCGTCGAGGCCTTCGTCCAGTCTCCCACCATGTCTTGGTACATGTAGTAGTCCTGTTGGGCGGCGGGACGAGCCGCCGCCCGAGCCAGCGGTTGTATTTGTTTGCGAGGCCCTTCTTTTTCAGACCGCGGATGGTGGAGCATCTCGTCGACCATCCATCTGGGTGCAGGGGCTACCGACTTGGAGATGGCGGCGGCTCGGACCGATTGGCGAATACCGGGATCGCCGCCTGGAATCCTCCGGGTCGCCTCGGCCACGTGAACCACGACTTCTTCCGATCGCTTTGCCTTGGCGGGCGCATCGGATCAAGAATGAGGCTTTGGACTTGAGTTGGAATGTCGGGGCCGCGGCTAGCATTGGGCCTTTGCCTCGCGGTGATCCGACCGTGGAGCAGATCTTGCCACAAGGGAAGTAGGGCGGCGGACCAAGTAGCATTCATGAGCATACAAAATGGCAAGCTGCTCGATCTTGTGGGGACCCATATCGGCTGGATCCCATAGTAGGAAGCGAAGTGTTGGAAGAACAAGGATGTGAAACCCTAGCCCTTCGAGATGGTGGTGAAACGGATGAATTCTCTCTCTCGCGGGTTAGGGGTGATCTCTCCAGCTCGGGGAATCGCCAACAACCGGCTCGTGGGATCGGCCTCCTCGAAGGAGGCAATGCCTGTGCACTTGGACCTACCCGGTTCGGTGGAAAGGGCCATGGCGAGAGGTTGTTGGGGGTCGGAGGATTTTGGTCGTGGATCGCGAGGCAAGGAAAGGCAGCGATCGGAAGAAGTGATGAAGTTGGCTCTACGATCGCTGCCATTCCCTTATATAATGGATGTTACCGCCAAATCGAGGAAGCCGTTCTCGGCGATGATTACACCAAAAGTTACCGTTGGATTACTAGCGGCTAGTTTGACCACGCTGACGGTCCAACTCCGGCCACTCGGCTCGCCCAATCACTATGATAGTGTTGGCAAACTCGACTCGCCAAAGCCGCGACTTGGATCTTGGTTTTCTCCTTTATGCGAGAGCCCGACGATTCGTTGGATGCCTACTGCGAAGCCGTATACTCCATTTGCCAGCAGCCACCTCGCCTAATCGACGGCGGCCTCGGGACTCGATGGGGATATGCCTCACGGGTATACCCGGCGGGGCGTTCCGGCGTGGTGGCGAGTGGGCTGCATAGCGGCAGTGGATTGAAGCCCGACAAGGCACCCGGCGATTGGAAGATGAAGGCCCGAGGCGGTAGATAGGCCCGGTCGGATTAGGTTAAACAACTACGAAGCTTTAAGCGAATCGGTTGAGATATGTAAACCCTAGGAGAGGTGAGCCTATATAAACCTCCCTATAGGAGTAGAGGCGGACCTCATACATGGCGACTCGCTGCCTTGCCGCGAGCTCGAGCTCCCATTGTAACACCTCCATAATACAATCTAGCAGGTAGGTCTTTACCCTTGAGGCGAACACAGGTAAAACCACATGTCTTTGCCTCATCTCCATTTGAGATGGTGGCCGCCCTTGCCCCTCGTTCTACTACTCGCCGATTACGGCATCTAGTGACTATTCCCACGACACTCGGAAATCTATCCTCGGTTGCTATTGTCTGTAAGTGATTTATTTATGTAATTTAGTCTCTAGCTCAGCTCGGTCATTGCATGTAATATATTATCCTGACTATATATCCTTTTATACGCTGTTATATTATGCAGAATGAAGATGCTTAAATGCAAAAGAGCTAGAAATATGACGTTGTGTTTATTGACCCATATATCGTTAATGAATATACGTTACACAATCACCCAAGGACATGGAAGAAGACCCGTGCATGTTTTTAATCGAGTATAATTACGTTAAGGAAATATTAATTCCTTACAATTTTAAGTGAGTGTTTCTTTCTTATACACATTTTTTTTTGCTTACTCGATGTTAAGTGTAATTGATAAGTTATGCATGTCTACTTATGTAAACATTCACGGGTTTTACTGGATCCCGCTAAACATTCAAGTTGACAAATCCCTAGTTGAAGTCCACGACTCATTATGTTAGGACCAAGAGAAGTGGAGCATATGAAATCAATGCTCCAGAAATAATTTCAATCGCATTATATCAGCCTCTTTCGTTCATTTTCTGATATCAAGTAATTAATAACTCCTTTGTTCATTTTGTTTGCCGAGCTCGTGTTGGACACGGTTCAAAAAGAAAGTATAAGGTCCATTCAAAGATGAGCTAACTTATAAAACGGTGAAGAGTTTGCAACAACCACCGGAGGCGAGGAGTTTGCACCCTTGGCCTTCTTGCTGCCATCAGCCGAGGCGACGACCTCATCCGCCTTCCTCTTACGGGAGGGGTCCTCCTCGCTAGCGACGGGTGGCACCTTAGCCACGGTTGGATGGCTCATCCTCTTCACTCCAGTCCTGCGCATCAATCGAATAAGCAAAAACAAGCGAGATAGTTATGAAAAGCAAGGAAGGGTGAGTGCACTCACTTGGCGGCCCAGGATGAAACGTAGCCCGTCGGAGGCCGACCGTTTTTCGATTCGGGCCGATCGGCTGAGCCCCATCTCCGGGCGTCACGTGCCCAAGACAGATGACTTCTTCGTTGAGGCCGCGGCGAGCCTCTGGGACATCCTCGGCAAGAGCCTCCTTGCGGCGAGTTCTTGTCATGGCCGGAGCCTCCTTGCGGTACGCATGTTGCCGAGCCTCCAGCCCGGCGGGCGAATGGCGAGGCATTGAAGCCAGTGGCACTTCCCGCGATCGCCCGGCGTTCGGTAGTCATCCGTGGCGGCGTCATCACCGGTTGGTGGGAGCATCGAGCCTTTCATGGAGTCTTGCGGCGGCCCGGCTTTGATAACCGTCTTCTTCTTGGGGGCCTTGCCTCCGTTTCCTTCTTCTTCTTCTTGACGGAGTGGCTTGGCGGCCGAGGTGGTCTCAGGAGCTCATCGTGCGTCGTCATGGCCTGAAACTTCTCTTGCCTCGATCTCGCCGCCGTTGTCGCGGGTCTTTGGACCGGTAGGCGACCTCCTCCTCGGACTCGTCGCCGTCGTCCTCGTCGCCCTTGGTGGGCGGCGACTCGCCCATGTCCTGGGCGGATGAGCCCGAGCTCTCGTCGTCCGAAGGAGGGAGCCACCCTTCCACCACTTGGAATAGCTGTAACGAATACAGAATGAATCAGAATTACGCCAGGCTGCATAGGCATTGCGAGCAAGTAAGGTGGTTACCGTTGGGCTGGGCGCTTGCGGTATAGGCGACCCAGCTGCGCATCGGTACACCGCCTGGGTAATGTTCTTGACGCCGGAGGTAGTCCTCCGGCTTCCACTCGTCGAGGGCCTTCGTCGAGTCTCCCGGCCCATGTCTTGGTACATGTAGTGGTCCTGGGGCGGCGGGGCGAGCCGCCGCCGAGCCAGCGGTTGTCTGATTTATTATGAGGCCCTTCTTTTTCGAACGCGGATGTGCGGAGCATCTCGTCGGCGACCATCCGCCGGTCGTTGGGGAGCTGCCGACTTGGAGATGGCGCGGCTCGGACCGATTAGCGGTCTGTAGGGATCGCCGCTCGTCCTCCGGGGTCGCCTCGGCCACGTGAACCACGACTTCTTCCGATCGCTCGCTGCCTTGGCGGCGAGATCAAAGAATGAGGCTTTGGAATTGAGTTGGAATGTCGGGCTAGCATTGGCGCACCTTCCTCGCTGATCCGACCGTGGGCAGATCTTGCCACAAGGGAAATGGGGCGGCAGACCAAGTAGCATTCGACGCATACAAAAATGGCATTTGCTCGATCTTTGGGGACCCATATCGAAGGCTGGATCGTAGTAGGCGCGAAGCTGGAAGAACAAGGATGTGAAACCCTAGCCTCCGCTCGAGATAGTGGTGAAACAGGATGAATTCTCTCTCTCGCGGGTTCGGAGTCGTCTCTCCCATTGAGAATCGCCAACAACTCGTGGGATCCGGCCTCCTCGAAGGAGGCCAATTGCGCCCTTGTGCACTTGGACCTACCCCACGGTTCGGTGGAAAGGGCCATGGCAGAGAGGTTGTTGGGGGTCGGGGGATTTTTGGTCGGCTGGATCGCGAGGCAAGGAAAGGAGAAACAGCGATCGGAAGAAGTGATGAGAAGTTGGCTCTGGCCTTTGCCATTCCCTTATATAATGGATGTTACCCGCAAATCGGGAAGCCGTTACAGCGCGATGATTACGCCAAAAATTCTGGTTGGATTACCCCAGCGGCTAGTTTGACCACGCTGACGGTCCAACTCCGGCCACTCGGCTCGACCCAATCACTATGATAGTGTTTGCCGACTCGACTCGCCAAAGCGACTTGGATCACCGGTTTTCTCCTTTGTCAGAGGGAGCCCGAAGCGATTATTTGGATGCCTACTCACGGCCAGTATACTCAATGCCCGTGACCACTCGCGGCGACGGCCTCGGGACTCAGATGGGGATATGCCTCTTTGGGTATACCCAGCGGGGCGTTCCCGGCCCGTAAAGATGGCGAGTGGGCCTGCATAGCGGCGAGTGGATTGAAGCCCGGCAAGGCACCGGCGATTGGGCGAAGGCCCAGGCGAGATAGGCCCGGATTAGGTTAAACAACTCACGAAGCTTTAACTGAATCGGTTGAGATATATAAACCCTAGGGAGGTGAGCCTATATAAACCTCCTATAGGCGTAGAGGGACCCTCATACGCCCAAGCGACTCGCTGCCTTGCCGCCGAGCTCGAGCTCGCCCATTGTAACACCTCCATAATACAATCTAGCAGGAGTAGGTCTTTACCCTCCGGGGGCCGAACCTGGGTAAAACCCTGTGTCTTTGCCCTCATCTCGCACCGCAGATGGCTGGCCGCCCTTGCCCCTCGTTCTACTACTCGCTGCCGATTGCAGCATCTGCCGTGACTATTCCCACGACACTCGAAAATCTATCCTCGGTTGCTATTGTCTGTAAGTGATTTATTTATGTAATTTAGTCTCTAGCTCAGCTCGTTCATTGCATGTAATATATTATCCTGACTATATATCCTTTTATACGCTGTTATATTATGCAGAATGAAGATGCTTAAATGCAAAAGAGCTAGAAATATGATGTTGTGTTTATTGACCCATATATCGTTAATGAATATACGTTACACAATCACCCAAGGACATGGAAGAAGACCCGTGCATGTTTTTAATCGAGTATAATTACGTTAAGGAATTTTAATTCCTTACAATTTTAAGTGAGTGTTTCTTTCTTATACACATTTTTTTGCTTACTCGATGTTAAGTGTAATTGATAAGTTATGCATGTCTACTTATGTAAACATTCACGGGTTTTACTGGATCCCGCTAAACATTCAAGTTGACAAATCCCTAGTTGAAGTCCACGACTCATTATGTTAGGACCAAGAGAAGTGGAGCATATGAAATCAATGCTCCAGAAATAATTTCAATCGCATTATATCAGCCTCTTTCGTTTATTTTCTGATATCAAGTAATTAATAACTCCTTTGTTCATTTTTTTTGCCGAGCTCGTGTTGGACACGGTTCAAAAAGAAAGTATAAGGTCCATTCAAAGATGAGCTAACTTATAAAACGGTGAAGAGTTTGCAACAACCACCGGAGACTCATTTATGTGGATTCTTTGTAGTACATTGGCGAGTTGATCAGTATGGGGATAGTTGCTTCAAATTATATTCATAGTTTACGAAAGAATTTCGAGCCAAAACAGCGCATACGAGCAATTCAAGAGAAATTAACGTGATTCCTGATGAAGGAGGTCCTTGATGAAAGAGGAGAATATTATGTGAACGACGAGGAACTCAATATGAATTAGTGATCTCCATGTGATTGATATGATATATCATCAATGGCCATGTAATTTCAAATAATTCCATCATTTTGATATGATCGAATATTACATATGTATGCTCATAAGAGATCGAATATTAGTTATATATGGATCAACGTGTACTGTGTATGTAGTAGTGTAGAATAAGTGTATGAAAACATGCTTAAAATTATAATGAAACACAAATTAAAAAAGAAACAAAATGGAAAAACAAAATAAAAAGGAAAAACACTAAATCGTGGCGCGACAGAGAAACACACGAATCCCTGCCGTACCAGGAACTCGTTTAGTTCCGGATGATGTTATGGCCCGGGACTAGAACTCCTTCGGCCCCACCATGCTGTCGCTGCCACGTGGTGGACTCTAGTTCCGGTTCATAGCAAACTAGGACTAAAAATAGTGCCCTCTAGTCTCAAGTTGGCTGTCATGAGTTCAAAACCAAGAATAGAGCCCGGCCGGGGAATAGAGACCTTTTTTCCAGGTGATTGCACTTTTGTGTTACGTGTAAGGATTACGTGTGAGATGTACCGCTAACGTAGCACTTGGAAGCAAAGATAACTGGGGATAACTACAGCCTGCGACTTCCGGTAATTAAGCAGTGATACTACTAAAAGTGTGGGTACTTGTCGCAGACTGTCACGCACTCGGGTGGTGGATTTCACTGTCTCCTTTACTTCTGCCCAGTGCCCCTGGCTGAGCGAGTACGCGTAAAGTCTAAAGATTAAGGCCTAGCTTACGTCACCCTGGAGTTCCGGTTATAACTAGATATTCTGTTCTGTCACGGTCGATGTTACAGCAGCAGGTTCCTCCGCGCGCCAGTTACTGTCCTGACGGTGAGAAAGTTCAGTCCATTAAGTCGTCAGTTCTTCGGAGGTGAAAAGTTACTTCTGGTACTGGTCTATTAGCAGTAGCTAATCGACATCATCTCCTTCTCATAGTAATGCTAGTCTGTCTACCATAATAGTAAGTCGTTTCAACCTTTAACATGACTCGGACAATTTATTAGCTTCACTGATGCAGGAAAAATCAGAGGTTTCTTTTCAATTTCTGAAACCAGACGACTATGCTATGGCACTTCACATCTCCCTCTCGCGGGACGCTAGCGTGTCCACTCTTCTAGAAGAAGGTGTTTCAACTTTCAACATGACGATGGCAGCTATGCTGAACTTCTCTAATGCAACAGAATAGCAGAGGGTTCTTTTCAATTTGAGGAAAAAGCAGGGGAATAAAGGCAAGAGAACCTGCACACTACTTCCCTGCATCGTCAAGGAAGTGCTCAAAGCGCCAACCACGAACTAAACTTTGCTATAGCTCATTGTCTTGGGTCGACTAAGCTGAACATGCGCTAAATCGCATGCTTTAACACTATACTTTCCGTTCCATAGCGCCTAAACTGATCATTGATCACCACATATGATTTTTCATTTCCTTTCCTTTCAAAAGGGAGCAGCATCATCTTTGGCCATTCGGGAGGTCCTACTCGAACATCATGCTCAGACAAAGTACTTAGTACTCCCTCGTTTTAAAATATAAAATGTTTTAGCTTTGTGAATCAAATGTATCTAGACTATTTTTATTGTCTAGATTTATTTTAAACCAAAAAAGTTTAGATACATTTGCTTTACAAACCTAAAACATCTTATGTTTTAAAGGAGTACACATCAAGGCACGGTGCCCGAGCTTTACGGCGTTTGGAGGATCTCGTTGCAAAATAGCTAGCCTCACACAGAGGCTGTCGGGCTATACACCGCGAAGCCAACTTGATACTCGAGGCCATGATGGAAAAGAGTCCCGGAATACTGCTCGAGTGAACTCCAGCTTCGTTCCCACGCAGCTACCGTCTCAAGTATTCATAGTGGTCCTTGCAAGTTCATAGGAAAATACAGCCGGGCATTTCGCAGCTGAGTGCCTTCCTGCTTTCCTTCCATATGTCGCGTGCCTGTCATTAGTCAAAGTACTTAGTGACGATCCTAGATTTAACTAG